>JAFBJQ010002244.1:148793-214879 GCA_016785345.1 Trinectes maculatus
ATATATATGTGTGTGTGTGTGTGTGTGTGTGCGTCTGTGTGTGTGTGTATGGGGGGTGTTTACTGATTTGCTTTGCTGATTTGAGCCAAAACAATACCAACTGTTGACCAACAACTGAGACACTATTTTACACAACGTCCAAACAGCTAATCCGCTGAAACCTGATTCAGAAGGGGAATCTGTGAACGTCCGAGAGAGAGAGGCCGAAAGAGAGATACAAAGGCAGAGAGAGAGAGAGAGAGGGAGGCCGAGAGAGAGAGCGAGCTAAGTCACTGTATGCCTGGTTGTTAGAGTAATTATACAAGTAGATTAAGTAATTTAATAATATAACTAATGTTTCCTTACTTCTGTTTAACATTAATAATCATTACCATGCTTCTTTATTTGCGTCGTCTCTACACTACATCCCTCCCCTAATGACATACATCATGATAACTTGGGGAGTCGGTGGCGAAGTGGTTAGAGAATTGGGCTTGGGACCAAGAGGCTTTGGACTCGAAGGTTGCCTGTTGGAATCTCAGCTCGGCCGAAGACTTGGGTGATGCGCCACCATCCCAGACCTGGGCTACAATCAAGCTTGGGAACGTGAGGTTGCTGGTTTATAGCCTGGATTGGTCCGAAAAATCGGGAGAGCCGAGGCCATCTGTCTGCTGCCGTCCACCACCTTGTGCCCTCGAGGAAGGCCCTTAACCCCCTGAATTTGCTCCCTGGGCGCTTCCTGTGGGGGGCAGCCCACTGCCCCAAATATGCATGTTATATACTGCTATGTACTATGTACTATGTACTGTCTGTATTGTGTGGAATGCAGTAAATTAATTTCCCACATGTGGGATCAATAAAGGTGTTTCTTCTCTTCTTCTCTTCTTAACTCAATATACAACTCGTTAACTTATTGACTACACACCAACTCGTAGTAATGCATGTAACCTTGTAATACTGGTCTCTTAACATATCATGTTTGTAACAGACTCAATTATACCTTTACTGTGACACATCTTTGAGTTCAATACTTTTGCATAGAAACATAGATTCCACTTCATTGTATTGTAACCGAAATACTCTTGCTAAGGCTAGGAATATATTCAGACTCATCAATTTAGGGATAGTCCCAATGAACCCATAAACTCGTTTGCACTATAACTTCTTCAGTTTACTCAAAAAAACCACCAAAATACTGTATATTCAGAAAATCTTTAATTTATAAAACATAAATGTCTTCTTTTAAACAAAATATAGCGAAACATTCTTTCTGACTTAACGTCAGAAAGTGCATTTTCATAAGTGCATTTTCTTTTTCTTTTTATAACTTTTATTTATCAAATGCAGGTCACAGGCATATTGTATGTACAGGAATACAGAGTATTTTCTTCAGCAACCCTTCAAGAACATAAATGAACAACCACCCTCCCCAGAACCATGGTTGTCTTGTACAACAAAGGTGTATTCAAAATAAATAAAATAATAAAGAAAGAAATATATATATATATATATATATATATATAGTGATGATAAAAAATATATATATATATATATATATATATATATATATATATATATATATATATATATATATATATATATATATATATATATATATATATATATATATATATATATATATATATATATATATATATATATATATATATATATATATATATATATATATATATATATATATATATATATATATATATATATATATATATATATATATATATATATATATATATATATATATATATATATATATATATATATATATATATATATATATATATATATATATATATATATATATATATATATATATATATATATATATATATATATATATATATATATATATATATATATATATATATATATATATATATATATATATATATATATATATATATATATATATATATATATATATATATATATATATATATATATATATATATATATATATATATATATATATATATATATATATATATATATATATATATATATATATATATATATATATATATATATATATATATATATATATATATATATATATAACAGACTATGATAGTGTGTGTGCGTGACTATAGTAGTGTTTGTGAGAGACTATGATAGTGTGTGTGAGAGACTATGATAGTGTGTGTGCGTGACTATAGTAGTGTATGTGAGAGGTTATGATAGCGTGTGTGAGAGAGTATGATAGTAAATGTGCGTGACTATGGTAGCGTTTGTGAGATAGTATGATAGTAAATGTGCGTGACTATGGTAGTGTTTGTGAGATAGTATGATAGTAAATGTGCGTGACTATGGTAGCGTTTGTGAGATAGTATGATAGTAAATGTGCGTGACTATGGTAGCGTTTGTGAGATAGTATGATAGTAAATGTGCGTGACTATGGTAGTGTTTGTGAGAGAGTATGATAGTAAATGTGAGAGCAAATATGAATTATTTCCTAAACGGCCTCTCATAAGTCATCACTGCTTAGATCAAACAGAGCTCTGAGCAACACACACACAGTGACACACTGTGTCGCACACAACAAATGTGCACTCATCACATTGTAGGACATCTCTGCATCATCATGTTTGTATATACACTGGGTGTGAGTGAACACGTGCATACACGCATCAGTTGTATGTTTATCCTCTCTCTCTCTCCCTTTCTCTCTCTCTCTCTCTGAGTGTGTGTGTGTGTGTGTGCGTGCGTGTATGTCTCATGATTAAATAAGATTAAATGAATCATTTATGATAGGGAGTGACAGAGGCAAGTGGTGAATAGAACATGAAGTGCACCTGTGCATTATGTCGGCAGCATGTTGTGTAACTACAGTGTGTTTCCCTACTCTTACGGAATGACATTAGTAACAACACAGTTTGGGGCTGCCCCCCACCCCCACCCTCTTTAGCAGGGACACACAGGAGGAGCCTTTGTCTATAGGTGCCTTATAGTGCATGAGATGCTGTCTTTAGAAACTCTCGGGGTCTCCTACTTACACGCTTCATTTCTTGCTGACGGGCTATGGGAAGTAAATAAAGCTGGATAATGTGCTCTCTGGAGAGGCAAAGGAAACGTGTGTAGTTTCTACTGATGTTATGGATGAATGTACCTTAATATAAAAGGACAGAGAGTGTCAGCTAGGAAGCTAGTTTGTTGATTTCCTAAAAAAAATTAATTCTTAGTGATTTTAAGTGAAAGTGTGCTGCTAAAGTCCTTTAACCACAAAATCCATCTCTTTTTGAAATGAACAAAAAAATGTAAATATGAAAATTTGAAGGGAAACAAAAACTTTAGTCCGAAAACATAAACCTGATATATTAATTTTGTGATTCTTTTGTATACTAATTAATATTGAATATATTATCCAAGTCATAATTCATCAGTACATTAATTATACTTAAGTCATGGTTCCAAAATGAAAACTTTGATAAAATACCTGGTTAAACCCATGTGGAGACTTGGGAAAGAAAAGATTCCTAGAACCCCCATGCTGATCGTAACAAATAGGCCAGAATGTGACGAGTTGTAATTTAATATACCGTAATAATATATATAATATGTATGTATGTATGTATGTATAGTAATATGTTCTGTGTGTGTGTGTGTGTGTGTGTGTGTGTGTGTGTGTGTGTCTTATACTCTCATATTTTTGGGATGAATTTGAATCACTATGTTGATATTGTTATTCTAATTCCATATACCACTGCCATATGGTTAATCAATTTTCAGCCATAGCTCTCCCTCATTAGTCCATCATCTTCTAAGCCACTTAGAAGATAGATGAACAACAAAGATGTGTATTAAGTCGTAAGATTTTCATGTTTCAGTCATTAATGACTGAAGGCCACTGAGATCAGTAAAGCTTCCAATGTCGTCATCACAAGCCCACTCTAAAGATAAAAAGATTCTTTGCAGTGATTAGTGGACAGGTAGCTTCTATTAATGGAAGGTGCTGAGGAAATGAAACTGGTGTCACAGCACACTGCTGATTTGTGTTTTGTCAGCCTTTCAGATTCTGATGTGTCGTCTCCTCTCTTTCCTGCAGGTATGATTTAGACTGCAAGAGCGACAACCTCTCTAAACACGTGAGTGTCCCCTTCATCCCAACTGTTAAACAATCAGACGTGCATTCATACAGATATTATACAGACAAATGTTTACCCCCTCAGTACAATGGCAGCTTGATTTGAATCTGAATGCCAGCGATAATCGCAACTTAACAGGCACAAAGCAATTGTGGTGGTATTTGATGGATTTGATGGGCTGTATTCTCTACAACAGTGATGAGCTGGACATCCAGCAATAATATAACTAGTAAACACATCCAGTGTTAATATAAGAAATGTGACTGACATCGGCTAAGGAGAATGCTAAGAATCTGGTACCCACCAGTCAAAGATCAGATCTTTGAGATGGTTTAAAAAAATATTTATATTACACATTTTTCATGAAGATTTCCTGGCAACAAGTGCTTCCTCCAAAAACCCCTTCATTTCAAACAGAATTCGCAGCAATACTCCTGCTCTAGTTCTGTTTATAACCTGGGCTCCATCTCCACCCCCAGCCCAGCTCATGCCAACTGCAGGCGGAGTTCTTTTCCTCAGCTCCAACCCCAGTGTGGCCCCGGGCTTCCACTGAGGACGCTGAGCAATGTGAGCGCAGCGACTCACTCTCAGCATGAAGACTTAGGATGCTTGGATGCATTCTGTCGTTGCAGTGGATGTGTGGGATTGGAGATTTGGCACACAGTGATGGCTCCATTGTTTGGCCAAAGTCTATACCCAATCACGTGGCTATAAATAACAGAAAATGGAAAGTGGTGCCCATAAGTACAATGTCTTTCTTGACAGCTTCATTGCCAGCATTTGAGAATGACTCCTTCCTCCCATCATGGCAGATGTTTTCGCCGTGCCATATGGTTTGCATACCTTTTGTCGATAAGGCTGCAGGCAAGGATGTACATGAACAGTAATACAGTCATATATATATATAAAATTAATAATATAATATAATAATTATGTAATAATTAACATTATACATAATAGCGTTAATTATATATATATAAAATCCACCACACATTTATCTATAAATGAATCTATAACATTGTTAGATTTTTTATATATAAATTGGTGGTAGGGTGATGTCTAGAACATTTTTCTGAACAAAAGTTATTGGACAGACCTTGTTTTTGGACAGAGCTTAACTCTCGTATGGTATTCACTTTTGGGACCCTATTTTTGGGAACATATTTTTTGTGTTACTCATGTAGCAGCATTAGAGGAGGGAAGTCTAGTGTGGAGTGTTTTAGTTTCCTCACTTAAATCTTATCATAGACGCCATGAGCAGATGTTGAAGGTCACTGCACATCATCCAGAATTTCTAATCATCCAGTCCTGTTGTTCTGATGTGACGACATGGTGGGACAGTGGGAATGTAAAGGACAGAAAAGTGGATGTTGTCTCTGGATGTTCTCTGTTTGAAGCCGAATGAGCAGAAGAACCTCGAGAGGCAATGCAGCTGTGATCTCTTTTACTTGAAGAAATTCTCCCTGTCACCACTGAGCCTCCAGCTGGAGCTCAACGTGGTGTAGCAGGCACAGTTATGTGTTATTGTGTGGAGCCCATGGCTGCAGGAGAAAGCTCTTTGGTGCAGCGCTCTGCCTTCTGGACTCAGCACAGCTTATATGTCAGGCGCTTTTACACACAGGCACATACAAGTACATGCCTACACTCACTCACACACTTAAAGACTCACATTACTATCAGTCCAGGCCAGTCCAGGAACAGAAGCACCCCCCCCCCCTCTCTCTCTGCAAAGGTGCCTCATCACTATAGTGGCTCCTCTCTTATGGTCACCCTCCAGTGATCAACAAGGATGAGAGTAGATGCCAATGTGCAAATATCTATTTACTAAACTATATTACACTTTTTCCTTCTTTAAACTGAAGCATTGGCCAATCCCATAACGATCTCTGCAGGTTATTTTAACCACAGATTCATCTGATTGTCATTTTCTCTCTTAAACCATTTCTAAAATATCAGATAGGTATTAAAATTCCAACTCTGTCATATGTGAGAAAGAAAAAAACTCAATCATCAAACATTTGAATACCTGAACAATAATCTAACTAACGGTTACAGTTTGACATCAGTTAATAAACAGACGAGAAAATCGGACTTCTTCAAAGTGGAGAAACTTATTTGACCTTGTTTTTCTTAAGAATACTGTAGCGTGGAGTGTTTGGAACAATGGACCTTCAGTGTCAAATATCAGAACCATAAAAAAAACACAAAGAATATAGCAATGAGTGGTTCTCCCTGCAACTTACCGCCAATGTTTTTCATGTTTTCTGTGTCATGCTTTAACTCGTATGCTGTTCACACATGCAGGACTTCCTGGGCCAGGCCTTCTGCACACTGGGTGAAATAGTCGGTTCCCTGGGAAGCCGCCTGGAAAAACCTTTGATGTAAGTCGCACATGTGCATCTACAAACACAAATACTCACATGGTACTGCTGCTGCTTTAATTGGACACTAATAGCAGAAAGGTGTATGAGCCTGGCACTGAGTTACTTTAATCAGCGACTCCGGATATTAGATGCCAATGAAAAACAGTTTGGGCTCCTGCTCAGATTTTCGATTCTGTTCCTTTCAGATGATGATGATGATGTTAATGAAAGCGTATACTGTCTCCATCAGCTAAATGAGATGGCTAGTTAAACAGGCCTAATGGCAGAGTGTAAACATGATGGGGTGGTAAACAGCATGCAGAGAAAAGGGACAGTTCACCCTGGGAAAAGATGTTAGCGATGAGCCCCCAGCTCATTTTCTGAAAAAGCCTCGACTGAATCGTTGCGTCGACTGGAGCCCTCAGGAATAATCAGCCACATTTTATCTGCTTTCCCTGTCTGTTTCTGATTACTACTACTTAAAGTAGTGATTAAACACGTAGCCTGCTCATTTGCTCTGTGTGAGGTTGGCTGTAGCTTAGAAAAATATTTTGTATCTTAGTATATTCAAAAACATAAAGAAATGGCCCATGTAAAAGACACATTTAACCCTTTCAAACCATTTGTATCATAATTGCTACATAAGTTACAAAGAGAAAAACTGCCTGAAATGTTCTATAGTTTCAAAATGTCAAGGGCAAAATTTGCTTTTGTATCTAAAATTAACATTAATTGCCAAAATGCCCAATGTATCAAATGTGATACAAAAATCATGTAATAAACATATAATTAAAAAAATGAAAAATGGGGGGGGGTGTTGAATTTTCTGGCTAGTTGCTGATGTGTCTTTGCTTTACAGGGTTAAACAGATAAAAAGTAGATAAAGGGGAAAAAACCTCCCAACAAAGGCACGTTATCTTAAACCTAATCCACACAGCTCTCAGAAAAAAAATGTATCCCCCCTCTGAAGCTTCACCGATGAACTGGGGTCGAATGGTTTATATGATCTCAGCTGCACTGTAGCATCTTCTTGAGCCTTTTGAAGAGAACACTTTGTTGTTGCTTTTCCCCTCCTGAGACAACAAACCATCAGTAGTCTGACCCTCAGCCCTCAGCCGGTCCCCTGTCCTGCAGTGGTGTCCTGTGTGTGTGTGTGTGTGTGTGTGTGTGTGTGTGTGCGTGTGCGTGTGTGTGTGTGTCTGAGATGGAAGCAAGTGATTGTACTGACATCTACATCCATGACCATCTGTCAGTGTGTGTGTGTGTGTGTGTGTGTGTGTGTGTGTCGCAGAATAAATGAGCTGTTTAGAAGAGTAAACTCAAGCAATATGATATAAGAATGTGTCTGTGTTGCAGAGTTATGTAACTCTGTTTGTGTAACGCTATGTTTGTGTGTCTGCCTCTGTGTGTTTGCGTGAATCTGCATGTGTGAGTGTGTCTGCGCATGTTTTGTGTCACATATTCTTTCCCATCATGCAGTGCTTGTTTTGTGTGCGCGTAAAGTTGTGCGACTGTATTCTTGTGTGTGTCTAACCTATGTTTAGTCAAGAGGCGGCAGATCACAAATACAGATATTATTTTACGTAAGATGCTTTTTTCTCAGGTAACTAAGAAGACAGATTCTATCTCAGAAGGGCTGATATGGGCTTTTGTTTGTGTTTTGCTTTGGGTAACTTCCTTGAAACCTGAATAATCAGTAATATGAGCAGTTACAGCAGACATGCAGACAAGACAAGAATCAATGTGTTCAGGTTCCCTCTGCCTTCATTCAACATCATCACTTCTTAACACTATTCTTCTACCTCTCTTCTCCCCTGTGACACTCTCTCTCTCTTTCTCCCTCTGCCATTTCTCATCGGCCCCCTTACTGAGCAGTCTCTCTGTTGGCACAGTGAATTCATCTCACTGAATGTTTCCCTGTGCATCAAAGCAGGTCGCAGGTGATGGGGAGAAGGGCCGGTCAAGGCCTCGCTTCAGTTTCTCAGTTTCTGTTTCCCCGCATTTGTCATTGTTGTTATTCCTGGACAACAATTTTATCTCTGCTCTTCGTATGAGGTTTCAGCTTCTAACTGATGCTTCAACAACAGAAGATTTCACTTTCTTCTTTAATTTTTTTTTTTTACTGCAACTACTGTGTGGCTGATAAATGAATGAACAACTTTAACAATTTAGTGTATAACTTTGGATGTTCCCTGAACGATACAATTAAAAGGGCAGAAAACAAACAAACAAACAACAAAAAAAAAACAACACAACACTGTTTGTTGCTTGTTTGGGACCTAATCTCTCTCATTTCCCTGTGACTCTGTGCAACTCTTGTCTTGTGCTGCAGTAAATTGATTACATGACCTAATGGGGAATCTTGTGTTCTATAGTGGGATCCCAGGGAAGAAATGTGGCACCATCATAGTGAGAGCAGAGGAGCTGAGCAACTGCAGGGTAAGAGTTTGTTGGGTTTCATCTCTCCGTCAGTGAATTTTAAAAAAATCAAACTTTTCTTCTTTCGTTTTTTGCGTCTAAACTCCAGTGAAGTGAGAACTCACTTTTATAGAAACTATAAACGCCAACTTTATTGAGCCGAATCAGGTAGTAAGAGTTTGACATAAACACTTTATCATGATCCATGATCCATGATCCTTTTTTCTTTAGTTGTGTGGGGGTGTTTTGGCCATCGGTGGCCAGCATCTCTTTCATGGCAAGATATTTCTCATAGAGCCACAGTGGAGCATGATAGCAGTGTCAAAAGTTTAAGCAGTAAATGTCTAACACTGGTGTTATTTCCTCAAAATCAAAGAACGAATGTTCTGATGTGTCACATTGCATCAAATATGACAACAACGTGGAAAGAAAAGCACCGTGAAGCAGGCAGGAAATCAATTCCCTCTTCTGGCAATAGACAATGTGCCTAAATGTACTGGAGCCATCCGTGACTGCCTGTCTCTCTCTCTGCCAAGATCACATTCATTTTCTGGGCACGTTCTTAAGGCCCTCGAGGGAAATAGAAATGGCTTGGTTTAGATTTAGACATTTGTACTATGATTATTTATATATATATATTTAATATAAACCCTGAATATCATTCATTATAGATTTAATAAAAATGTAACCGTCATGCTATTCAAGTGTGTTTAAGGGTCAGACAGGCGTGTTCATAGACATTTTGCTCGGAGAGCGTTGTGTGGGCTGTGTAATTCGTTTACAATCGTTTGCCTTCATCTCGTCTTTTCAGGAGTCGGTGATGCTTCAGTTTTGCGGAAACAAGCTGGATAAGAAAGACTTCTTCGGGAAATCGGACCCGTTCCTTGTCTTCTATCGCAGTAATGAAGACGGATCGTAAGTTGACATGCAGCTTCCCTTGTCTGTGGGCATCAATTTTCTCAATTAACCAAAGCGTCTACAGTATATCTCAGTTTTACACACAGAAATGCACACACATTTAATGTAAGGATGCCAGAAATGCATATAGACTGTAATTTTTCATGCTCCAAAAAGCTCCTGTACACAGGATATAAGGTCTAAACTGAGCGTGTGTGGTTACATAACAGTAGACAGTATATGACTTATGCCATCCAGCTGTCAGCAGGAGAAGGCAGCAGCGGCTGGGATGAGCAGAGAAAATAGGACAGTGTTGACAATAGGGAAAGAAAGATGGAGTTAAGTGAAAACTGTGTGTGTGCTTGTGTGTGTGTGTGTGTGTAGGGGGTGGCTGGGGGGGCTGGCAACGTCTCTTTGCCCCGCAGATGCCTTTATTCAAGTCGACTTCAGCGTCTCACATTTAACACATTCTCTCTTTGCAGCTGATGCAGTCTAAATGTTCAGCCTCAGGGTAGAACAACAAAGAGCGCATTACTCGCCATATAAAAACACTACAGGAAACGGTTTCAGCCAACGATGAAATTTGAGAAATACTTTTGACAAACGTGTTCACACAGTAACAAATGGGAATAGGTGTACACTGGGCCTTCATTTGCCTTAAAGGTAGATTTGCCATCTGTTAACAGTGTTGTTGATGTCTTACAGCTATACCATCTGCCACAAGACAGAGGTGGTGAAGAACACTCTGGATCCAGTGTGGCAGGCTTTTAAAATACCTGTCCGAGCGCTGTGTAATGGAGATTATGACAGGTACGGTGAAGTACAGCGGGAAACGTTTTACCGACAATGTCTAAAGTTAAAGATCTGGTTATATAAATGCACACCCAGTACCGTCAGCAGCACACATGACAGCAGAGGCAGTTTCAGCGCCGTCCTCAACCACAGCATAAAATCTCTAACTGCAGCGAGCCAAATTATAACAGCGTGCAATAGGTTAAAGTGCTGTGTTGTTACCATGTGGGTTTCACAGGAAGTACTAGCTTTTGACATGTTTCCATTGTTACCATTCACATCAACATCCAATTGTAATTATGGCCTGAGAACATAGAGTCATGTTTTTTATAATGTGCCTAAAAAAAGCACATTATCACCATGGACACACATGGATGCCTCACATGAGACAGAGTTAGTCTTTCGAAGTAGCTTTATGTTAATGCACCCATTACATTGATATAGGATATACAGTATACACCTGCACATCATAAACAGACTTTTGTGAAAAGTGACACACGGTGTGTTACACCATGCCTAAATGCTTCCTAATTTGTGTTTATTTGACTCATATATAAGCCGTTGATACGGTAAAGAGACATGACATAGTTTCCAAGTTTCTAGCCTTCCATGGACCTGTTGTTAGATTTTAGGCAGACGGGCTGTAAATCAGTGGTGCTAATTGTTTTTTTTAATAGGATTTCCCTTTGTTGTCTTCCTCCCACTGCTCATTCTCTGCAGGAGCATTAAGGTGGAGGTGTATGACTGGGACAGAGATGGAGGGTAAGGGAATAATGCTCTTTTATTGAAGCTGTTAGAAGATTGGATCTTTCACATATTATACTGTATTTTCATTGACATCCCTCTGTGAAGGGGACCATACGTGCATATGCAAGGCCCTGGAGCAAGTTAAATGTTTTAATTACCAACGAGTGGTGACCAGATTATTTCTTATATGCCTTTAAAAAAAAATAATGACATTGTATTGATACAGTTTGTGATCCAAAATGAAACACAAGTGAGTGATAGCATTAGGTGTTATAGTCACATGTGTTGCAACAAAATGTTTGTCATGGAGCAGCAAGTGAAGTTGGAGGATTCAGGACACATTAACTTTCACAGTTAATTTCACAGGCAGCTTTTGACATTTCAAGGACATTTTGCCCCAAGCTCCAATTAATTCTTGACCTTGATTCCAACTACACTGATTAGCTCCATGAAATTATGAAATTAGATGCTGCGCCCACGCCTGTGGTAACCACGGAGCTTGTTAGTGATGAGGAGCTTGATACTCTGTTATTTCTGCTGTACTTTGAGGAACACTTCACACATGGCTGTTACTGTGCCGTTACAGCCACGACTTTATCGGCGAGTTCAGCACCAGCTACAGAGAAATGTCCAGAAGCCAGTCACAGTTCCACATCTATGAGGTGATTGTCACACACACACGCACGCACACACACTCGTATGTTGTTGACAGGTATTGCAGTTTATATGATCCCATCATGGGATGATCTAGCTTCATTTTTCTTTGGAGTCTAAAAAAAAATGAAGCTAGATGTCTGGGTGTCCCTGCAGCTTCAGCAGGGACACCCAGACACTCCTCACCCCAGCCACTTCCATTAGTTCTTCTGGGGGGACCCCTAGGCGCTCCCAAGCCAGCTGGGAAACATTGTCTTGCCAGCGGGTCCTAGGCCTACCCTGGGGCGTACTCCCCCGTGGGACATGCCCAGTACATCTCCCGAGGGAAAGGTCCAGGAGGCATCCTGACCAGGATCTCACTGAATGCTTCATTAAGTAACCAGACCTCATTTCCGCCACTTGTATTCGTGATCTCGTTCTTTCAGTCATTACCCAAAGCTCATGGCCACAGGTGAGGGTCGGGACAAAGACTGACCGGTAAATTGAGAGCTTTGCACGTCGGCTCAGCTCTCTCTTTACCACAACAGACCGGTTAAGCGCCCTCATCACTGCAGACGTCAGACAGCGTCTCCTTTCTGACCCGGAGTAGGCAATCCAACAGGACCCCATTCCGACTGCAAACAATGTGAGCTGGGCGCTGCTTCCCCCTCCTGACCCTCCGGATGGCTTGCCAGAACCTCACTGGGGCCGTCTGAAAGTCTTCCTCCATGATCTCACCAAACTTTTCCCACGCCCGGGTTATTGCCTCCCTGACTGTCTGAGCCGCAGACTGCCTGGTCCGCTGGTAGCCGTCAGCTGCCTCAGGAGTCCCACAGGACAGCCACGGCCTATAGGACTCCTTCTTCAGCTTGACAGCATCCCTCACCTCTGGTGACCACCAGCAGGTTCTGTGATTGCCGCCGCGACTAGCCCCAACAACCTTGCGACCACAGCTCTGAACAGCCGCTTCGGCAATGGCATACTGCAACATTGACCACTCAATGTCTCAATGTCCATCACTGCCCCCGGAATGTGGTCAAAGCTCTGCCGGAGGTGGGAGTTGAGGATCATCCAGACAGAGTCCTCAGCCAGGCATTCCCAGCAGACCCTTACGATCTGTTTGGGTCTCCCCAGTCTGTCTGGCATCTTACCCCGCCATCTGATCCAACTCACCACCAGTTGGTGATCAGTTGCTGCTCCTCTCTTCACTTGAGTGTCCAAAACAAATGGCCTCAGATTGGCTGATACGACTACAAAGTCGATCATTGACCATTGGCCTATGGAGTCCAAATGCCAGGTGCACTTGTGAACATCCTTGTGCTTGAACATGGTGTTTGTTATGGCCAAACTGTGACTAGCACAGAAGTCCAATAACTGAACACCACTCAAGTCCAGATCGGGGAGTCCTTTCCTCCCAATCACACCTCTCCAAGTCTCACTGTCGTTGCCCACATGCGCATTGAAGTCCCCCAGTAGGACAATGGAGCCTCCGGTAGGAACACCTTCCAGTGTCCTTCCCAGGTTCTCCAAAAAGGATTGGATAATCTGAACTGCAGTTTGATGCATAAACACAAACAACAGACAGTATCCGTTCCCCTACCCAAAACTCCAACACAGCTATAGAGTCAGGGTGTTAAGAGCAGGCCCACGCCTTCCCTCTTCCTCTCACATGGGTCAACTCCAGCATAGAAGAGGGTCCATCCCCTCTCAAGGATTTTTGTTCCAGAGCCCAAACTGTGCGTTGAGGTGAGGCCAACTATATCTAGCCGGAAACGCTCTACCTCCCGCACCAGCTCAGGCTCCTTTCCAACCAGTGATGTAACATTCCAAGTCCCTACAACCAGTTTAGATAGCTGAGGATCAGACCGCCAAGGCCGCCGCCTTGGCCTGCTGCCCAATCCACACTGCACCGGACCCACCTCTCCCTACGGGTATGGCTTGTAGTGTACAGCTTGTAGTGTAACATTGTTTTGGACGGTAAAAACTACAGGGGACCAAAACGACCCTTTGAAAAAGTGCAGGGGACATGTCCCCCGTGGCCCTTCTTCCCAAATTACGTCCCTGCTTTAACGGGACACTCCCAAGTCCTTCAAGCACTTCATTCAGTTGTCTTCAGTTGTCTTCAGTGGTTTTTGTCCTAACTCTATCATAAAATGACAGAAATTTATAGTAGAAACATATTTTGAGCAATCTGAAGCAAGAAAGATAATTATGTCTTTGATTTTCCCAAACCACCTATGGCCAATTGTCTGTTTTCTTCATAGGTGCTAAATCCAAAGAAAAAAGGGAAGAAGAAGAAAAAGTACCAAAACTCAGGAACGGTGAGTAAGCAGTCAGCTCACTGATGCTTTTACATTTTATGCCATGCGAACGCTTAATTTGAAATTGCTATGGAGAGTTTATGTTTATGTCTATTGCTGTGGAGAGTCTATTTGAGGAAGCTAAAAGATAAATGTGTAAGATAGAAATTTTAAGTGTTTCATGAGTGTGTGTGGGGTGGGGCAGCATGGCTCGGGGGGTCTTTCTGTGTGGAGTTTGCATGTTCTCCCCGTGTCTGCGTGGGTTCTCTCCGGGTACTCCAGCTTCCTCCCACTGCCCAAAAACATGCACTATGGTGGTTAGGTTGATTACCCACTCTAAATTGTCCATAGGTGTGAATGTGAGTGTGAATGGTTGTTTGTCTGTATATACTGTATATTCTATGTTGGCCCTGCGATAGACCTGTCCAGGGTGTACCCTGCCTCTCACCTGATGTCAGCAGGAATTGGCTCCAGCTCCCCCCGCGACCCTGAAAAGGATGAAGCGGTAGAAAATGAATGAATGAATGAATAAGTGTGTGTGTGCTGTTTTCTGCAGTTACATGGACTGACCTGAGTGAGCCTGACTTCATTAAGTAACCAGCTGATTTATTCAGCTTATTATTACAGACTTGTACCAAATAACTTAAAAGATAGTGGGACCTTTTCTGGATTTTAGCAATTAACAACCAATCAAAGTAACATAACAGGACAGAGAAGTATATTGGAGAGACATAACAATCTGAAAATCTTTTTTAGCGAGTGTGACTGTCTAATTCCTACAACTTCTCTGGCTGCTAGGTGACTCTGCTGTCCTGCTTAGTGGACACGGAACTGTCCTTCCTGGACTACATCAGAGGCGGGTAGGTTCTCTGTAATTGGCAGCATATGATAACAAAGAGGTATTGTTTGTGGTTATGAAGCAGACACTGAGAGGATGAGAGGATTACCTCACCACGTTTATCTCTGAGCTCCACCATGTAGACAGACTGCTGTCAATAACCAGCCGCTTAATTGCTCGCTGCTGCAACATGCTGTGGTATAATCTGGCGTGATTGATGAGTCAACTTGCTCCTTACATGTTCTACTTTCTCTTGTAGGACTCAGATTAATTTCACAGTGGCAATTGATTTCACAGCATCGAATGGTAAGTGTGCTCTCACCAGTGGAAGCCTATCAGATCTCTATCAGTTCATTTTAATGCACATATTCTAATGATGTGTCACCATTTACAAAGCAAGAGACAAAAAACGGAATGATGCACCACCTCCAAGCAACACTTGGAGGTGGTGCGTACTTCCGGGGACAGTCACATGCTATGCTCGCTGCTAGTTGTGCAGTGTGCTGCAAACTGAACACGTGCACCAAAGCATTTCGTTTTTCTGTTTGTACTGTCATTAGCTTAAGCTGTTTTGTTGACAGGCATCAGGACTTTGACAATTTCATGATGGTTTTTCCTTTATATTTAAATAACATCAAAAGATTGCATCCAAATATGAATCATTATTCCATGATGCCTAAGAAACCTTTATCCAAAAATAATTAGAACATATCAGTGAGGCATTGTACTTTGTGATATGCTTATTCACAATCCTGGGGCATCAGTGGCATCATAATGTAAAATTGTCTCTCTGTACCTATAGAGGTTTATGGCAGCCATTGACATTACAGTATTTCTGCCTCCTGTATTCACTCTGCCCAGGAGAAATATTTGTGTAACTAAAACTCTGATCTGCGTTTTAACCTCTTTCCACCCACTCCCATCCCTTTTATTTTAATGTGACTCACAGACCACAGGAAATGGGCATAATTACTGTTTGATGCTGATGTGTGTTGCATTGTGTTGTCGGATCGTTTGATTCCCAGGCAACCCGTCCCAGCCCACCTCACTCCATTACATGAGTCCCTATCAGCTAAACGACTATGCCATGGCGTTGCGAGCTATTGGAGAGATCATCCAGGACTATGACAGCGACAAGATGTTTCCTGCTCTGGGCTTTGGCGCAAAGCTCCCCCCAGACGGACGGGTCTCGCATGAATTTGCTCTGGTGAGGAACTCCATCGTCAAAACAACTGGTCTTAATGTGCACCATCTATGTGTCTTTCCTCTTGTGCATTTTAAGAAACATATGGTATATGGTACATTGAACAATATTAACCATTTGTACATCCACTTTTGTTCAAAACAGTCAAACATCTTTAACTTTTCATATATCCCTCCCTCCTTCATTTAATTCATCACACACTGCCAATATTGAACACCCTGGGTCTCCAGACACCCTGACCTGTTCCTCAGCTGCCCATTAGCCTTTCCCTGCTCCACTGTCGCCTTCAGATGCTGCTCCTCCTGAGGCAGTTCGAGCCATTACAGCTGCTCGGTGTTGGTAACAGCCTCCCCTGAGGCACCAAACCTTTCAGACATGGCACATATGCATTCATGTCACCATTAAGGATTTCACGTAGTCAGCTCTTAAAGGAGAGGGCTACAGCTGTGTATGCGCAGTGGGAGAAGGCCACCACTGAATCTGTATTATCTGTAATTATGAAGATTTACAGCAAGAGAGTCTCGTGTGCGTTGTTCGTACTCATGGCCAGCCAAGCAGAGTCACTCAAGATGGGTTCCCGCGGAGATAATTGGAAAGCCCCGAACATATGGGTAGCTTAAATAATGTATTGTGTGCTGCTCCTGGAGTTTATTAAAACTAGTCAACCAGACATTAACTTTAATTTTGTTCAAAGCATTTGGAGGCTGCAGAGATATAAAAACACCGCAACGACCTTGGTCCTGAAAACAAAAATTCACTTTTGAAGTCAGCGGAAGAACTTCTTACATTCATGTCGCCCATCATGTTTTATTTAGTTGGCAACCTCTCATGCAAACTGAAAGTATTTCACCCACATGGATTTCACCAGAATGTCTCTCCCACTCTCCAGCCCTCATGTAGAGTTAAAACCTGAAATGGCTTCAGGACATTCTTAACCGTGCAACAGAAGAAATAAACTGTCGACATTTCCCCAACGTATGTGTAATATTTTTAATGTAAAATTGGATTGTGCATCTTTAAGGGCTTGCAACCTTCGACTGCCTCTTACACTAGGCAATATTGTTTGATAATATGCGAGAGTTATTGATGCTAGGCCCTGGGGAGAGCAGTTTTTGCTGTCTCAGAGCAGGCATGTAATTGCGTTATCCTGCAGTTTGCAGCTAATACATGCAGATTTTGCCTATTAAATGTAATTCCACCCCAGCCTCTTTCCTATAAAGAGATAGAAAAACAATTCTACAAAAACTTAATACATATTTTGTCCTCCTTTGGGGTCACGTTGTTCTTTATTATGCACTTTCTCTGAATATGAAAACAAAACTAAGTGCTGATGAGATTCTGACTTTCTAACTTTGATACATAGTCGTGAAAACGTTCAGGTCTCAGCTGAATCACGGAAGTGTTATGTGAACAAGATTGCCTTAATGTTTGCCTAAACCTGACATATAACTGCCCATATCAAAATCCCACCACCACCATGGGCCACTCTATGCTCAAAGGCTGACATCAACAAACCGCTCATCCACATGATGCCGTCCTGGCCTGGATTGTTTACGTGTGGTCTGCAGTTGTGAGGCCAGTTGGGTGTACTGCCAAATGCTTGGAATTTTTGGGACGGTTTATGGTAGAGAAATAAACGTTCATTTCATGGTTAAAAGTTATGGCGGACACTCCTGCAGTCCCAGTGTCAGTTGCACAACTCCCTCAAAATCCTGCATCATTGTGCTGTGTGATAAAACCTGCACATTTTAAAAGTGGCCTCAGCATCTCAATATGCCACACCTGTCATGTCAACAAAATGTTGCATTTATATTTTTGTTCAGTGTAGACAGTAAAGGCTTCTTGGCAGTAAAAGCAAGAAATGTGTAGATGTTGCAGATGCAAATCTTAAACTTAATATATCACAGCCTCTCCTGTCCTGAGGATTATTAGACAATAAAATACAAGCGGTATGGTGTTGGTAAAAAAAACATTTCTTTCAAGCTCAGACATCCCACATTACATATTTATCTACTCCAGTGCGGTTGCAAAAAGCACAGTGGGATACAATGGACCTTTTTGCTTCTGAATTATATCTTGATGAAAAATGTGATCATTCCCTTATCAGACCTTCAACAGATTAGTTTTTTTCCTGTTTTTTTGCAGAATGGTAATCCACAGAACCCCTACTGCAATGGTATTGAGGGGGTGATGGAGGCCTATTACCAGAGTCTCAAATCTGTGCGTCTATATGGACCCACTCACTTCTCCCCTGTTATTAACCATGTGGCCAGGTAGGTCCACTATAATCACAACCAGGGATGTGGGATATATAGGCAGACAAAGCTGTGCACTACTTCCTTTTTCTATTATGCCACTACACAATAGATACTTCTGCAGAGTAAGCTCTTATAAGATCAATGGGTTTATATTTATGTGTAATTCCAGCTCTGTGTGGGCTGTACAGAGATGTGGAGGAGCTCCAAATAGATGTGCTAATGCTGTCATCTCAGAGAAAACTAAATTGACCGTGTGGGTTTTGACACATATATTGATCATGACTACCCTTCAGAGGATGACCAGTTTAGTGTTGCGTAATGGGCTATTCTAGTCTGAAAGCCCCAATGCAGTTTGGTGCATTGAGAAAACATTGTAGTAAATGCCACAGAGCAAACCATGTCACAACAGTCAATGGCTTCTTATGGATGGACCTGCTCACACGACATAATAGACCCATAGGGTCAGTTCAACTTTTATATGAGCAACAAATTACAATGGCAACAAGCTGTTGTTTTAATTTTTAATGACATTTCGACATGAGTAAAACCATGAAATACCGCAATATCCTATTCTGTTTTTAACGTCCCCCGACCCCCTCTACTGACGGGTATTGTCTCTTGATCCTAAATACTGACTGTAGCAGGCACTTTTCCCACCTTTCATCATCGTCTTTCAACTCCCATGTATCTGTGTGAGTGCCTTCCACCCACTCAGCCTGAGAATAGCCCCTTTGTGCAGCATTCATTGCTGTGGAGTGTCTGACTAAAACACAGGAATGCTTCTCAAAAAAGAAAAGTCACACGGCACTTGTGTTATGATATGCTGCATTAACTAACTATAAATTAATCACATTATCATTATAATGTATGAACTTTTATGCTATAATGCTATGAGCCTTTCAAAATAATTAGCACGAAAGTACGAGAAAAACGCTATTTAACATTTTACATAACAAACACTGTTTTGAAGCAATAATAAACAGAGGACTTTTATGGGACCATATATTCTTCATATATAACAAAGTCATAATTTAATTTTAATCTCTGGGGCTAAATGCACAATACCTGAATATTATTAAGATAATTTCTGAATTAAGTCCCTCAACCCAGACTGTTCAGACCCTCATCCATACATTTCAGGAAGAAAGGAATGAACATTTTAATATTTATTTGATGTTAAAATTAAGGTATTGTGCAAGATGAAAAGGTACATGAAAGCTTTCCATCTACCTTCATCTATTTTTATTTTCATGCTCATTCGTATTCTGACTGCCTGTCTCTTTCCATGGCAGGTATGCGTCAGCAGTGACAGACGGCTCACAGTACTTCATCCTGCTCATTATCTCTGATGGTGTGATCACGGACATGGCACAGACCAAGGAGTCTATAGTCAATGTACTGTACCCGATCATATTTAAACTCTGCTTTGTGGCTCGAGCTTCATGTTTTTGAAATGAGACATCAGGCGTGATCTTAAGGACATGGTGCAAGTGCACACAGGATGTGTCCAGATCCACTTTCTACTGTTTTGTTAAAGGGGAAAAAGATCATTGTGTATGGGGGTGTAACATGCAGTAAACCAGTCAGAGCCCCTTCCATTTAAAAGCATCTTGACACATTGCTTTTAGCTTACCTCTCACTTCTGTATGTTTAACTCCTAAATTATAGTTATTGACACAATCAATCAATTTCCTGCATTAACAGAGTAATCTCTGGGGCTAAATGCACAATATCTGAATATTATTAAGCTAATTTCTGATTGAAGTCCCCCGATCCAGACTGTTTGGACTCACATCCATACATTTCAAGAAGAAAGGAATGAACATTTGAATATTTATTTGATGTTAGTGAACAGGCAGTTGGATCACTGACCTAGGGCCAGTGATTTAGTGAAGAACAAAATCACTGACCTCAGGCCACATATGTGTTGGTCAGTCAATCAGGTCCGGGTGTTAGTAAAGGCCTGTAATAGCACCACGCATGTTAAAAAACAGCTTCACCAGTGACCGTGGACAGTAACAGTCGATTGCATGTATTGTGTGTCTATCCATTCAGTATATTTACTGTCAAACATGTGAGGACCCCTGGAGCTCCCGAGATGAGTATTCATAAACCTACAATCAATATGGAGGAGGGGGTGGGGGGGTGGGGGAGCAGTGCCTCTGGTGTCTTTCTCTCGTGCTGCCGAGGTCTCTTTTCTTTTTCTCATCTTCACTAATGAGCAGAGTGAGGGGAGAGAGAGGCCGACCTAGTAACCCCCCCATACACCCCATACCCCCATCCCCCAATCAAGCTACGTTCAGCTCTGATAACTCAGCTTTGTAATTAGAGTGAACAGACTTCATCTGTGTACAGATTTTGGATGAGCTCATATACCTGGCACTTCAGTCGACCCTCCCTGCGCGCCCATGTGATGTATAATGTTATTATAAAGTCACATTTGAGAGTAATTATTTACTAGCCCTCGGAGGAGCTGTGCTCCTCATATCTCAGGCAATTTGGACGTCCATCTAATAACTACAGGAAGTTATG
This sequence comes from Trinectes maculatus, assembly GCA_016785345.1. Classification (NCBI taxonomy): domain Eukaryota; kingdom Metazoa; phylum Chordata; class Actinopteri; order Pleuronectiformes; family Achiridae; genus Trinectes; species Trinectes maculatus. The sequence goes on from JAFBJQ010002244.1 coordinate 169,855, forward strand.
AGACAGTGAAAAAACGTTCATCATTCATCAGTCAGACTGTACACTGCTGTCCGCTCGCTAAGATTTAATAAACAACGGTGTGATGTAGGCAGTTTGGCTTCAGCTCAGGGCAGAAGGACAGATAATGGGAGTCATTTTTTTTTAGGCTGTCAAGTTATGAGAGATTTAGACAAAGTTGTAGATGCATGAAATTAGAAACTTTGGAAGCGGCTGAACGAGAGGCTTTATAAAACTTTGCTGCAGATGGAAGTACTCATCTGTTTTAATACTGGCATTGCATTTTCCCATTGAGCGCCCTTACTGTGGACTGTTAACCTACAGTTAGTAATTCCTGGGGGCATTTCACCCACAGCCTGCAGTGTTAAAGATAACAAATGGTGTATAGAATAAAAACATTTGATTTGCCTCCTCTATCTGTTTCCTCCCTTTGTAGGCTGCATCTCTGCCCATGTCAATTATAATAGTTGGGGTTGGACCAGCGGAGTTTGATGGTAAGCTGGGTGACAAGCACGTGGGTATGCACGCTTTTGTGTCCATGTGTGGGTGTGTATGTGTTTATTTGCATGCAGTAATCCCTCACCTTCATCCTGCCTCCTATCTCACCTCCCACATGCTTCAGCTCTTCCTTCTGTAGACCCTCTTTTCTTCTCTCTGCTCCATTGCTCCATTCATTGGAGCAATGGAGCTTCATATATATATGTGTGTGTGTGTGTGTGTGTGTGTGTGTGTGTGTATGCATGTGCATTCTTCACCCCTCTTGTATGTTGTTGATTAGCAGTTATCCTGCAACGTCAACACAATTCAACAATTACCACAGTTGTGAATCAGTGTGCACGGTTGCTTTGTGTCCCTGTGGTGCACATCGCTGGCTCTGCTTACACATATCCTGGCATGTTTTCCCTGCATTATCCCCTGTGTGCAGCTCACAGCCCGAAGGCTTCACACTCATCGACTCCAGTTCTGTGTATCTGTGCCGCGTTTGGCACAGTCAACACTAAAAGGCAGCGTAGCCCGGGAGTCTTCTGACAGGGTGTGACTGATGTGCTCTCCTCCGCAGAAATGATCGAGCTGGATGGAGATGAGGAGAGGATCTCGTCTCAGGGACGATACGCTGAGAGGGACATTGTTCAGGTACAGGCTATTACCAGAGCCATGGCTGAGTGGCTGTGAAGCTCTTCCCTCAGATGAATGGATCCAGAGAAACGGTCATGGTGTCTGACCTGCTGTGCTCTTGTTCCGTCTGTCATTTCACTGTCTCCTGCATCGCTTCCCTAATGTATATCCCCCCTTTCCCTGAGTCCTTTTCATTCTCTTCACTTTCACTTTCTCCTACCTGATCATGTATTCATCTTCTTTATTCACGTCTTATCCTTTCCCTGTTTCCTCCCCTCTACGGTCCCTATTTCCTGTCCTACCTTCTTGCTTCCTCTCCTCTGCTCAGTTCGTCCCTTTCAGAGACTATATTGACCGGCGGGGAAACCACATTCTCAGCATGGCTCGCCTGGCTAAAGAAGTGCTTGCTGAAATCCCGGACCAGTTCCTGTCCTACATGAGGACCAGAGGCATCAAACCTGGGCCTTTGCCACCTCCTTACACCCCGTGTCCACCGCCAGCTATTCACCCGCTTCTCGCCAGACGGGTAAGCCGAATTTAAAGGGTAAATCCTTGCCGCAAAGCCAGCCAGCCAACTCCAATGGCCTCTGCGGTCTTCTCTGCTTCTTCTTTTGAGCACACGGCAAACCTCTTCCGCTCTCTCATGATGCAGTTTCCGAGCGTGTGGTCGTGAGCGGTGATGCCGATCACGGCGATCAGGATGTTTGCTTCCACTTGCTGAAAGTGTGGGTTTTGAGGGGTTGTGGTGGTGGTTGGGTGGGGATCTCTAAACTCCACCACAATGACTGACCAGAAAGTGACCACTCACAGCTGTCAGACTCAAAGGGGCCAAATTGTGGAGACCCCTTGTTGAAACACTGTTCATCTGTTTTCTATTTCTATCACAAAGTCTTTCTTTGATATGTAAATGTTTACAAAACTGAGGTCTGGGATGAGAAAATTTTCAGGAAGAACTTTATACCGATTAATGTGAAAACTTTTCTGATTCCTATTTTTTGTCTGCTGGAACCCAAGGTTGTGAATTTGTAAAAAACATATTTAGGCCACATTCCTCAATACAGAGAGTGTTTTTTTTTTTTTAATAAATGGAGCATGGAATAGTTTAAGAATAGCATGCACTGTTGTCCTGCACTCAGGGCAAACCCACCCCCCACCACCACCACTGCCATGTTCCATTAAGAACAAACCGATCACCCACCTTGTACCTTCCCACGCTCCCACCTTCTGCTCCATCCACCTGCCTGGACTCAAAGGAAGCTGTGCTCCTAGGGAGTCTGGTCAAATCAAATGCAGCAGGGACTTGAATCAGCCTTACTCTTACTCTTTTGTCAGATAACATTAACTGGTACCGCTCCGTCCGTGGGTTCTGGAAACGTGGATCTCCAAGCCCAGAAGTCAAAAACACACATCTCACTACCGAACCTGACTGTGCGTAACGTTTTACAGTCTCTTTCCTTTCACGGAATAACACACCTTGTATTTAGCTTTTTTTTGTTTCCGTTTGTTTGTTCTACGTCTCTCTACCTCTCACTTTCTTTAGTATTGCCAAAAAGTGTTGATTAAACAACAGAGTGTTGGTGTGTCAGTGATTTTTTTTAAAAAAATAAGTCTGTGTTCACAGTTTTACCACACTCAACAAGTATTCACAAAATATTTGCCAAATTGCAGACAGAGACTTACAGCACTTTGGTTGCTATCAGACCAGGTGAATCACACATTTGTAGTAGCATTGCACTGTGTAATATGTGCACAGGAAACAAGTAAACCACTAGAGGAAAACAACTGTGAGCACAGTTTTTAGCTCCATGTTATCAAATATTGTGAATAAGTCAGTAATAATCAGTAGCCCCTGACAGTTGGTATCATGTAGCTAATCATCTTCTTAAAGGAAAAACTCTACAGAAAACCTGTGGCGTCAGTATCAAACACAACATCTGAACATTTAGATGGAGGCTCTGAATAGTTTGAGGTGCAGAGGACAACAGCAGCTGTTCTAAGACTCACAACAGTTACAACCACGTCCATTAGCAGTCTTCCTCTCTCCACTATAGCCTCTTCGTGTAGCGTTTCCAATACGTCTCTTATAGTGCTGTGCTCAGTGGCATTGAGCACAGCACGATTAATTGTGCAATAATGAAATAAATAAACTGGAGTCTGTTTTGTATTGTGTGTGCAGGGAGTTGTTTGTTGTACACAAGGGAAAGTGTAACCACTGAAGCAGCAAAAGTCCTTAAACCAGAACAGAAACACTTTTACAATATGAAATACATCAACATTATTTTTACACACTACATTATAACTAATTCTGAAAATAAGATGTTAACAGAAAAACAGCCTCAGAATTAGTTACATGTATAGTTAACACACCTAAAACAGGTTGTTGGCATATGGTGTGTTACTTTAATTATCAAAAAAAAAAAAAAATATATATATATATATATATATATGTATCCTCACTAAGAGGATGAGTTACAACAGCAACTAGTTGTTTCATGTGACAGATTAAGGTTAATTTCATGTTTATTTTGTTCCCGGTCCACTATTGTTTGTGCTTTTCTTACTGACAAGTCTGCGGTAAATATACGGTAACATATGTAATTACACCTCACAACACATTTCAATCAGAATGTTGTTTACTTATGTTACCAGGCCTCCGTCAATCAAAATGATCAAACCACAACGTACCGAGTATTTAATTGACTATTCAATGTTATAAAGATAATGGAGAGTTTAAACTCTGTTATGATGGCTCCTAGAAAACACTACCTCAGCTTTTACACTGACAGGTTTGTATATTATTTACTATTTATCCCAATGAACACGCCAGACCTAAAGAAATGGCAACACAATGTGATGACAAAAAAGTATAAAAATCCTAATAGAAGTCTTTCGTATCTCTACTTCCGCTTTAAACTCTCAGGATGTTTATCTTCCAAAAGAATGGTTCACCAAAATGTGCTAAGATGTTGTTAAATGTGTAAATGCAGAGCCTCTGTTGGATGCTAACATCCGTGGTTTTAATATACTTCCTTATGTTGAGTGTCTGCAGACGTGTGTGTGTGTGTTATGGAATTAATACAGTGATAGTTGTAACTGTTTTGAACCCACGCTAACTACAGCTGCTGTTGTCTGCTATGGAGCAAGCTGCAAGGTTTTCAGAGCATCTGTTCTCAGTGTTTGATAATTAAAGCCTTAGTTTTCAGTGGAGTTTTAGTTTAAAAATGGGGGAAAGTTTAAAAATGTAAACAATGTAATTGCACTGTCACTTTTAGACATTGGCAGGGTGAAAAGCACAGCCACCCTGCTGTTTCAGTCCAGCAATGAGTCTGTGAGAACTCTGATATAAGCACAAATTATTTCCCATCAGGCTCCAGACACAGTGTCCAGAAGCCCCTTCTAGCTCATGTAAATGTATGTGTGAAGAACAGCGTGGATACATTTTACTCTGTATCTGTGCGTTATAAACTGTGGGTCTTATCAGTTACATTTTTACTTTTTTGGGCCCTATTCAGTCAAGAAATTAATGTTCAGCAAGACTTTTCTAGACTCACGCCTCAAACTCATCATGCAGTTGCATAACTAATATGTCTACTTATAAACAGCTTGTAAAACTTTTTCTTAGGCATTTATACACTGTACAAATCTTTGCCTTTTTGTGTATTGTTCAATATACTGTGCGTGATGCTGCTTCTTTACTGCTGATACAATTGTTACATTTTATACGGAGGCCTGTGATCATATTTAAATTATGACTAACAGGCCTTATTCATGTTTATACATTGGTTATTCATATTTAAATCATGAACGACAGGCCTGTATTTTTTTATAAGTGAACGATTAGATAATAATGTATGTTTCATGTGTGCACAACGTTTCAAAGTGAGCCTGATGATCTAATAGATTCTGTAGCAACACTTCTCTGCCAAATCCAACATGTTGTTCAGTGCAGCATCTCTTCGTCTGGCTGAGACTCAACCCAGAAGCAGGTTATTCACTTTGACTGAATAGGGTCCCTGAGAGTGCGGAGAGGCTGGTTTGATGGATTTTGTACTCTCCCGTTTCATTGTGGGGACCTTGTACCACAGTGAAGATGTTGAATTGCACAATGTAGCACTGGTCCCAAGTCTGACAACAGACACCCGGCTCAACCAGATCAGACCAGATCTTGTAGGAAAAGTCTTTTTTATATGTCTTCGTAAATAATCATTCTGTAGATACTCTAGTATGTTTTCTGGGAAGTTGACTTGCAGCAACTGGTGTGACTCCTGAAACACAAGGGAGGGCCTTTCATTTATTTATCACAACAAGATGTCAACTTCATCTTACACCCACACTACACTCTCATATGTACGATGCATTGAGGACGTATTTGCGTGTGAAACATGCATGACACTTACATAAAGAGGAGGGGGTTGAGTGAGCATTAAGTGTTTCTTCCGCTCATCTTTTCAGAGAAAAACAGTACTTTCAGAGATTGTTTATATATGTATATAAACAATCTCTGACACACACACACACACACACACACACACACACACTCACTGAAGTTAGCTTGCCATTAACATTGTGGACTTTAATGTGCCAAAGTTCTTCAACCTTTTCTAAAATGATATGTGAGGTTGGATTATACACTACAGTACAAACAAAACAAACAATCCCCTTCAATGTGTCTAAATTCCATGCGTAAATTTCATTCATCAGAGAATGTTAGGGAAAGTTCTTTGTGAAGACAATCGTAACATGCATGAGTCTGATTATTTTGTGTAATTTGAAGTGCATGATAAGTAAAAACAGTGGAAATACTCAGAATGCTCATAAGAGATTAGTACAACTGCTTTCACTTTAACTGCTTTATAACACTTCACCACTCAAACAAACATCACCTTTAGCTGAGATAAACAGCCTAAGCAGCCACTAGTCATCATGTGACTCCCATCAAGCACAACATTCAAAGCGTTTACAGCAGTGTCATATTTACCATCCCATTTCATAGTAATTTTCAAAAATGGGTCCTTGAATCAACATTAGCACATTCATTCATGCCAATTATAGTGGCTGATTAGTATAAAGCTAGCTAATTAAGCTAACATTAGCTTCACGAAGTGTTAATAAGACCCTTTCTGGGCAGCCTTTAAATATTTACAGCTGGTTTGTTTTAAAACAATAATCTTTCAAATGATGAATTAAATTTGTGAAAATGGCCCAATAAATGCTGATTAATGAATGTAGCTTACGTAGAAATAAACAAATAATACTTTTCTGTTCTGTTCATATTTGGCCGCTTAGCTCAAATAGACAGGCGTGTAAACATCCCCACATCTAATCCACTGTTTAGCAGCGGACAGAGTTTGTAATGCTACTAAACTAATCCATCCACTCACTTACACACAGTGGATGAGAGAGTAGAGATTTAAAAAGCAGATTATTATAAATGTCTGTAGTTAAATAATGCAACCCCTCACAATGCGTGTAATGCTTGATTTTGCATGTTGGGAGCTAGTTAGCTGGACATGCATCATCGCAGCTCTAATAAACACATTTACAGTTCTTACATATTTGCTCAATATATATATATATATATATATATATATATATATATATATATATATATATATATATATATATATATATATATATATATATATATATATATATATATATATATATATATATATATATATATATATATATATATATATATATATATATATATATATATATATATATATATATATATATATATATATATATATATATATATATATATATATATATATATATATATATATATATATATATATATATATATATATATATATATATATATATATATATATATATATATATATATATATATATATATATATATATATATATATATATATATATATATATATATATATATATATATATATATATATATATATATATATATATATATATATATATATATATATATATATATATATATATATATATATATATATATATATATATATATATATATATATATATATATATATATATATATATATATATATATATATATATATATATATATATATATATATATATATATATATATATATATATTGTTTAGCAGCGGACAGAATTTGTAATGTTACTAATCCATCCACTCACTTACACACGGTGGATGAGAGCGTAGAGACTTAAAAAGCAGATTATTATAAATGACTGTAGTTAAATAATACACTCCCTCACAATGCGTGTAATGCTTGATTTTGCATGTTGGACGTGCATCATCGCAGCTCTAATAAACACATTTACAGTTCTTACATATTTGCTCAATATATATATATATATATATACACACATCACCCTCCAAAATCATGAAATGCCCTGCATCACAATAGCCACATGCACACTGCTCCAACATTCAGCTTGAGCTCAACATCAACCAAGACTACAGAGCATTCAGAAACTACAGATGACTGCTAAATGACAACATTACCCACTGCTACATAATAACATGGTATTTGATGATGTACAGTGTAAGTATGAAAGCGTGAGGTTGTCGTCTTAGCATGCATGCATATGCCCTCGGGATGCAGACATGAAATCTGTTTGCGTAGGGACCCAGTGGAGTTGATGGATCTGTTAAATACTGTGGCGGTGTATCTGTAAGAATCAAAAGCATTTGTTTTGTAAGAATCTGTAAGGAGAAGAAAATAAATTGTGGTGCCAGTAGACAAACAAGCTTCAATACAGTAGGCTTACACCTCGTTGCCTCCCACAGCTCATCGCTGCATTTACAGCATGTCACTCTGCCAGTGAGGTACCATGTCAGCATGCCAGGCCATATGAATGCCCATGTAATCTTCACACGTATAACACGAAAGTTGTTTACTGTACCTTAATATTTACAGCGTGGTTTAATTAGATGCTCGTGATGATCCTGTTTGATCCTGATGTTTCTTACAGCATGCATGTTTGCATGTGTAGATCTCTTCTAACAGAGATGCACTAGTGGGTTTAAAACAATTGTAATATGACATCTATGTTTGTTAATCAAAGTATTTTAGGAAACGTCTTTTGCCTTAAAGATCTCAATGATCAGTCTTGGAATTGTGCAGTGGCTTCACATGTTTCCTTTGGAGACTGATTCTTGTTCTCTGACTTGTGCTTCTTTTCTTGTTCTATGGTACTTTCATGCACAGCCTCTCCTCTGTCAGACCCAAACTCATAGAGTCTAATGCCGTTTATTTTTTTCATCCGGCTTCTGTTTGAATTTCAACACGGTGACTGATTGGGTTTTGCATGATGCTTTAACTGACACAAAAAGACAAACTCAGTTTGTCCATTGATACATAACATTTACTAATTATCGACTGTTGGGGTAAGTGATATAATAAATAAGCACAGGTTTTACTGTTCTAACTGGAAATATAGAAACCACAAATCACTGTTTCAGAATGACTCTTTCTGTAAGAATTAAAATATTCAAATAAATATTCATATCCAAGCGTGTTTGCTCTTTATTTAATGCTCAATAAGGAAACTGAATTAAAACGAATTTGGGGCTTTTCCGAGGTCCATGATACAGGAACAAGTCATAATAAAGGACTGACAGGCTGTGGAAAGACTTCTCCAGATGTAGCTTTCAGCCTCCCTTTGTGTGCAGACTCACGAGATAGCAGGCTCGTCATGCTAACAATGCTCTGCATTATTCATACTTTTTACCGCAAAATATTGCAATGAAGAAAACATTGTCAAGAATGTGACATTCATTCCATGTCCCATTCTCTTCAACATTATAATTGGTTCCCTCAACACTCCAAACTAACCTTTGGCAGTAGGTGAGGGAACTTTGGTATTTGCCTCGTGGTTTGATGACTCCTCTGTCTTGGAACAACTTTGTACAAATTAATTAATGAAACAAAAATTGCTCCTGAGCCATAGATGGTTTTGAACAGGATTCTCATGGGGCTCACCAGAGGGAAAACAACATTTTTTTAAAACTGTAATGAGTGTTAGGGTTTCCAACTTTTTGATGCAATTACCATGTGAAATAACATTTTCAGAGTTGTGGAGGTTACAGAGTGAACTAATGTAAACAGTAGTTTGATCTCTGTGGAGACTGCTAAAGCTGTGGATTTGGAAAAAACGTAGTTTGACCCACTTTGTAACTACTTTATGTCTCTGGACATAAAATAGCCAAAAGGGTTTCTGCAGATCATTGTCTGCGGGGTGATCGTTATTAAAATCAGCCTGCTGACTCAGGCAAAGCAAACAGTCAAAATAAACACCACTCCAAAACACTGGCAGCCATGTCCTGGTGTCAGTGTTTCTCCATTTACCTGCAGAGAACAGTGAAGACTTCTTTTGAGCTTTTGAGGAACCGTAGATGTGCCGAGGGAGAGAAATTTGATCGGTGTGCAAAGTGTCTGGACAAATAAAACAGTGGGTTGCTACAGACAAGGTAAGAATTTAACATTACAAATGATGCATTGCAATCAAGTTTGTTGAGTGCTACAAGCCCTGGCCCAAAGGTTACACTACTTTTGTGTAGTACTACCCACTAACAGGAAGAATTTAGGGGGTAAAAATGTATGCAATGTACTTATTTAGACTTATTTAGTCCCTGGGTTCTTGGGGACGTTCCTGTGGCTGAAACAGCCAGCAGTCATTTTAAGTTGGCTCTGAATTTGACAGTTGTTATTTTACAACTTGATTCAGTCACACCACTGATTCGATCACATCTGGTGTTTCCACATAAGGCATGTTTTCTCTTATTGTTCAGTTGTCATATTTTGTTTGATTTTGGGTTAGTCCCATGTTGACTCACTTCAGGTACCTTTGCTTCTTGTAAGTGGTGGACTTGGGGCCCCGGGGCAGGGGCCCACCCCCCTGTACCCACACACACACGCACGCAGACGCACAAACACATCATATGCACACAATACACGCATAACACTGTAGGCCTGTTAATTCAACTGAATTAATTATTTAATTAATAATTAATGTAATTAATCTACATTACTTAAGAATGTTTTCCTTAACTTTGGGAGTCCGGATTTAACCTCATTCTTGTGTTTCCTCTCTTCTCTTTTGCGCACCACTTTTAACTTTAGACATATTGAATCAACCTAGAGTGACTGAAACGACGGCCCACGAGTGACACTTCACTTCACAGGGGGAGTAGCCCTGTGAGTGCGGTTTGGGTGCACATTATGATACCCATCATGCAGTTTTGACAAAGTTCATAAATGTATTTTTTTCATTCAGTTTAATCATTATTACTGTATTTAATCTAACTACAAAGCATCACTAATTACCACACTTATAGACTGTTTTAATTGTCTGTTTGAATTATCCTCCCACCATGATAGGTTCACCAGTCATCATATTTTGCTGGTGGGTGGGCCCTCACAAGCTAATGGGGGGGGGGTCCAGGGGCAGCGACCCCACCTGTCCTGCCTGTAGCGCCACACCTGCTTCCTGTGTATTTAGCTTCCCCATTCCCTCCCTCTTGTGCCAGTACGTCTTTTACTCTGTGTCTAGTATCCCAGCAATTGTCCCTAGCAGTCATGATTTTGACCCCTGACATTTAACATGTTGACTTTTCGCATGTTGATATCTTAGCCTGATAGTTGGGCTGCCTTTGTGTCTTTTAAGATCTACCTGCTGAGATTTTCACCTTGAGCCCTTGAGTCATATGTATTTGTCAGATCCAGGCTCACCTGCTTCACTGTGCCCTGGAAACAGCAGCATATGACATTTGCAACAGACCAAAGACACAGTCATGGGTGAGGCATGTGTAAACTGACATCTGAGTTAAAACATCAATTAATTACCTCTGGCTACTTGTCTTAAAATTACTTTGAATATCCAAAGTCTCAGTGTTGTTGGAACTACAGGGGGTCCTCGAGTTACGACGGAGATCCGTTCCTGAGAATGTGTCGTAACCGAATTTCGATGGAAGTCGGAACATACATTCATATGTAAGGTAGATACTAAGTTGTGCCACTAGATGCCGCTATAACACCACCCTAAAATAAGAGTTTACTGTGGTGAATTGCCCTTTGTCCCTCTTGACACACGGGGTTTGATATCGTGAGTGTAATTAGCATTTCCTTTAGATTTCTGATATCAACCGTGTAGACCCTGTGTTGTGAATAAACCTACGGTATTGCCACGATCCCGAAACCATCTGTGTCCGTGTGCATCTCCTTACCGGCTGCCGCTGCACCCCCCACCAGCCGTCCATTTCACATCAGTAAACACAACGCAGAGTAGCCTAGCTGTGGAGGTGTTGGAGTGCCGGCACCAACTCGTTCCCGTGCGAAGTCTGTACGTATTTACGGGGCAAATCGCTTAAGCCGAAACAAGGAAGTTAATGGGAGATGTGTCGTAACCACGAAAACGTCGCATCTCGACACCGTCGTAACACGAGGACCCCCTGTATAACCACGGAGAAGATGCTTGTGTTGAAGTTTTTTTGTTGAAGTTCCCACATGACAACAACAGCAGTGTGACGGAGCAGCCCCGTCACTGAGCGCGGGCAGTATACGCATATGCAGACACACGCACATGAACGCGCACACAAATAAACGTCACCCAAATATGCGACATGTCAAACATTTTCCAGTCCCGTTCTGGTTCTTTGCATCAGACATTTTTACCACCATAACCCATTCCCCACAGTTCCTGTAGTCGAGCGAGGGTGCACACTCGTTAGTGCTACACGGCAGAACATACACACTCATTTGCCACACTCACCGACAGACACTCCATAGACGCTGGTGTTTCCCCGCTGCATCAGACTGGTCAAACAGGGGCGTAGCTATACAGGCAAATAAAAAGGGGACTATGTATGGGGTGCCGTTTGTAAAGCGGCTCATGCTGAAAATAACAGCAACATTTTGCCACATTTAGCTACAAACTATGTTTAAAAAACTGGTGTGAATTTTTGAGAGTCACTTTTTTGCACATTTACAACAATATTTAGATACTATACTTAGAGATATTTACTATACTACTATACTACTATACTTAGAGATTAGAGATACTCTAATATACTTAGAGATATTTTAAATGTTTAAATCCAAATGTTAAATGTTACTTCTAAATCTTAAATGTTAAATCTAAATGCTAAATATAAATCTAAATGTTAAATTTAAATCTAAATGTTAAATCTAAATGTTAAATCCAAATCTAAATCTAAATGTTAAATCCAAATCTAAATCTAAATGTTAAATCTAAATGTTAAATCTAAATCTTAAATCTAAATGTTAAATCTAAATCTAAATCTAAATCTAAATCTAAATCTAAATCTAAATCTAAATCTTAAATCTAAATGTTAAATATAAATCTAAATCTAAATCTTAAATCTAAATGTTTCGGGTAAAACTAAATATTTAACTCGTTTGCAAATTCAAATGCCGGTAACAGGAAGTACCAAAATAAAAGCTCGAGGAGGTCAGAGTGTGTTTATAGTGGCAAATAACGAATAAAACACATCTTATCGGGGGGAATGGATTCTTGGACATGGATTATCGTGATAATAACTACCTAAAATAACAGACACGTTTGGAGAAATTTTATTTGAAGAGTACTTTGAGTTTTTAGTGTCACTTTTATGAAGGGTGCGGGACTTATGACCTGTAGCCACTATAGCCAGCCACAAGGGGGCTCACTTTGACTCATCTGTCATGTTCGCTTGCATAACGGCCAGCAGGATCCTACACCCGCCCGCCTCCACTTTAAGATTTAGATTTAGATTTAGATTTAACATTTAGATTTAAGATTTAGATTTAGATTTAGATTTAACATTTAGATTTAACATTTAGATTTAGATTTAGATTTGGATTTAACATTTAGATTTAACATTTAGATTTAAATTTAAATTTAACATTTAGATTTATATTTAGCATTTAGATTTAACATTTAAGATTTAGAAGTAACATTTAACATTTAAAATATCTCTAAGTCGACAAATATTGTTGTAAATGTGCAAAAAAGTGACTCTCAAAAATTCACACCAGTTTTTTAAACATAGTTTGTAGCTAAATGTGGCAAAATGTTGCTGTTATTTTCAGCATGAGCCGCTTTACAAACGGCACCCCATAACTATGCGGGAAAATGGTAACTTGACTAATTTACTGTGTGACCTGACTAATTATGTCAATTTTGGACAGTTAAAATAAGCAGTGTTGTGGTGCCAGATAGCAAAGTGTGAAAACGAATGTTTTGTTGTCATTGTGGGATTAAGTTGAGTATTCCTTATTGTTTACTTCTGTGTAAACCATTCATTTTTGGATTTAAAGATTATTTTGGGCAACACCCAGTGGGAGGGGCTTTTCATTTATATAGCCACCATTTTGAGCCTGAATGAGAAGGAGTAGGGGTAGGTAATGCCGAGAGAGTGGTTTTCTGTTGATTTAAGTGGCTTTAAGAGTAAAAGTGGATCTCTGTTCAGCCCATGTACAGGTGTAAATAGCTTTTGTTTTTTTTGTTTTGTTGTTTTTGGCATTGGTTTTTGGGTTCTTTTGGCACTTTGGATATATTTTTCACTTGTGGTCACTGATTCAGTGAAGTAATAAAACGTCTTAAGAGGAACAACCTGACTAGCCATACTTTTTGGAAAGGCTGTTGAAAAGAGCCCAGCTACCTCTCTCACACTGAGCCATCTGGTGTTTACAGCCCAAGGATTCCACAAAGCCCCTTTGTTTCTTTACATTACATGACATTCTGTCTACAATCACATGTTATGGGATCTCTGCTTTATTATTTGGTACTATAAAAAACCAAGTATTTTTTCATTTAATTGTTGAGCACAGATGTAAAAGAACATTATGGCACCACTTACATGAAGGAAATCAGACCTTCAAATATGTATAAAACACAGGATTTGTGTGCAGTAGCATCACATGAATGTTTTTGTGTTGTATTTATTTTGTACTCAATACACTCAGTAAAGAGTTGTCGAGGCAGTGGTGTGTGCGTGTGTATGCTATAGCTGCCTCTCTTTATAAATGCACCTTCCAGTGTTTCTCCATTAAATCTGAGGCTTTTCTGCTTTATTATCTGGCACAGTTGTTACGTGCTTTAACACAAATGTCCCATGACAGATCCACTGAAAACGTCCGATGGTTGGAGACCCAGTGGCCTTGATGGATATGAATTGTTTGCCTCCTGCCTTTTCAGAATAGAAACAAAACAATGTGTGAATGCTGTGGGGACGTGATCTGGCATGCTAAGAGCGTGGGCTGCTTTGTAACAAGTGACAGTGTGCTAATTACAGCCAGTAGACTTTTATCTCTTCTGTGTTCAAGTCCTGTCCAAGATTTTAATGAGCACTCATTTCTTTCTGCACTTCATGATTATCTGCATATGACTTTTAACTTCATGTTGAGTTATTATTATTACGGTCGCCTCCCACTGGAAGCTAAAATCAGAAACTTTAATTGGCACTGTAAACCCCACACAAACACACACACACACCAAAAGTGTGCCAGGTTTAATGTTATGAAGCATAATCCCAACCAAAAAAGTCAATGTGTAGAGAAAGTGGGCATGTTGGACAATTCAATCATCTTTTTTTAAAATTTTGTGTATAGAGCCTTTTTATAAAGATGATTTACAACAATTAAGAATTGAAGTGCATGTGTGTGTGCGTGTTCAAAGAAATGTAATACCACGAAAGTAGACCAATTATATTTTTACATAGCTCCAACAGAGCCAGCTTCATTTTATCTGACAAAAAACAAAAAATAAGATACTTTTTACTTAACATGCACCTCAGGGATTCACTGGTCCTAGTTTCCCTCACTACAGGGACCACTTTCACTGAGCATTGAGACTGGAAAGCAATAAAGCAGACTTGAACAAGCTCAGCATGAATCTAATATCACTTGAGCTGTATGGGGAGCTACTTGTGTCTCCGAGCTGTCATCTCTGCCAGTTTTATTTCCCTCGCTCCCCCTTATACTCTCATCAACTAAGAGGGGCCTGCATGCTGAAAGAGGTGGTGATTAGTGAAGAGGTTGGAAATGGTGTGTAAAATTTTGATGACACACACCTCAAAAAGCCTGCAGCCAACACACAAACATAGACCAACCCGGCAGAAAGCAGCGTCTGTCCACTTGCCTCAGAAAGTGCAAGCATAGAAATGTCCTGGCACGTACAAGGCACAGTCTTAAGAAGCATATGAAGCATTGGCTCTGCTATTCTTAGGAGTGGAGTGGAAAGTGTTGCTAAATATAACCAGATCGCTTTGTGCCTGCTATTCTATTTTTACACTGCAGAGGCCTTTCTGAGCTGTTGTGGTCTTTTCTTAGACTATTATGTAATCAACAAACCTTAGGATGAGGACACAAACTAAAACATGTCATCATCCAATCTGGATGGAGCAATGTTTGTGGGATTTTATCGTGTGTGTGTGCGTGTGTGTGTGTGTGTGTGTGTGTGTGTGTTTGTGTGTGTGTGTTGGAATCCTTTCAGGGTTAAATAGCCCAAAGGATTCTTTGTCAGTTCACCATTAACTCATATGGTTGACAGCAGGGAAAAGGTAATGAGTTGGTCTTCGGGGGAGACGTCATCTTCAGTATGCAAAAGTAACAACATAAAAGAGGAAAAAAAACACTGACTTTCAGCATTAGGATATTTGCCTTGGGACAGTTAACATTCACTGTTCGTTCTTATACAGTGTCAAAGTATCCAGCAGAGCCTGTCTGGTCTCTGCATGTGTGATGGTATGAGGGAGAGTTAGTGTAATCACAGAACTGTGCGACTGACTTATTAAAGGTGCACTGTGGAGGTCACAGACTGATAGCCAAGTGCGTAATCCAACCAGAGGATTTCTTTGACCTCACAAAAGAAAGTCACAGGTGACCGACTTCTTCTTGCTGCAGTCAGCTGACCACCAGACTGGACAAGAGTCACATGAGCCAGACGTGATCAGGAGACATACGAGCATGGCCGCTCATAGACACAGGTTAAAAAAACACAGCAATGTGTGTGTGTGTGTGTGTGTGTGTGTGTGTGTGTGCGTGTGTGTGTGTGTGCGTGTGTCTGTGTGCATGCATGTGTGTGTGGACAGAAAGTAAAATAAAAATACAAATTTAAAAAACAGATATTGTTTGGGCAAATGCGCTGTAAAACCTACATGTATATGTCAAAAATGAGATGAACAAGGGACTAATAAATAATTAATGGTCAATTCACTGGTGGGGCTCTGAAATATTGAGAGGGAGCTCAGCCGTGAAATGCAATGTAAATTGATCTATTTATAGTGTAGCAGAGGAAGTCATGCGGAGCAAGCTAGTCAGAGGTGCCTTGTTCATATAGCTTTTAGAGGCAAATGACAGGAGGGGAAGAAAACACCCACATTTGCATGTAAAGCCACTTTTCATGGGGACATTAATTTTTTTACACACATGGAGCTGGAACAGCAATAAATAATTTCCACACTGTGAAAAATGGAAAGCCCCAGCTCAACTCCCACGTCTCCTTTCGCCTCCCCCGTCTATTAAAGCCCCTTCTCCCACTTTGTCTCCCGGGATTGTTTGGGAGTGAAAAGGAAGGGAAGTGACATGGTAAAACCTCTTTTTATTAATTTGGAGGGGAGGCGGGAGGGGTTGGCGGGTCTTTCAGCAGCTGATGGGAGCAAGAAGCCTGTGAGATGCACACTAGAATATCAACCAGAAGATATCAGGATAAATGACTGGACATCAACATTAAATTCTCTGATTAGACTGATTAGAAATTATGATTGTGTTGTGATGAAGCTCACTGGTCAGGCTGCTCAGGGTTTAGTGGCAGTGAGCTGAATGGAGCCGTTGGAGATGTCATCAGTAACATCTTTGCTTTTCCTGCAGTGACAAGTCAAATAAAACTCTATCACTGCCTCTTTTATTACATTATTACCACTGTAACATTGTTAGTGTGTGTGTGTGTGTGTGTGTGTGCGTGTGTGTGTGTGTGTGTATTACATAGGTAATAGGTAACAATCTACATTTAGCACACATGTACTGTTGCACATAATATACATAATATAATATACTGTATTACATAATATACATATTTCACACAAATGACTGGTGCTTTGTTTGAAAATAGAACTGGGTGATAGTGTTTTTTTCCCAACTCTGCAATGGGTAATCTACACTTTTGAGCTGTGCACATTACTATGTCTATGAAAAGCCCATAACAGTCTCTGTACAGCCTAAGGTGACATTTTCAAAACTCCTGTTATATCCCATCAACCACTCACATCCAAAAACATTCACATGAGAATTATATAAAACGGAAAAGCAAATAATATTCTTATTAAAGCAGGTGGTACCTGGAAATGTACCAGTTGTTGCTCAAAGTAATTATAGATCAAATAGTTTTATAAGTCATACTCACTCTAACACTGACACTGAAACCCTCTCTTGGTGATAAGTAAATAAAGATGCGGAGTTATATCAGCCTTAATGTGTTGTCACTTACTGAAGCCAATAATGGGAATTTTTGGGTATTTTTTCCTATGGTGACATTATAGAAAAGTGGGAGTGCACTGCCCCCTATTGGGCTTTGTCTCAACTTGCAAGCGCATCTTGTAATCACTTCCCCATGTTTATAAAATTGACTTGCTGCAGAAATGTTGTAGCATGTAGCTGTTGACCATCCCCTTTCAAATCTCTGCACATTCATATGCTGCTGCCTCCAGTATTCTGCTTTCACAACATTTTACAACCTCATCAGGTGTGTTAAGAGGTTATTTGTTTTTAATTTTTCCACATTGATCACCACTCCACTCACCTTACAGTCTGTCTACATTGTCAGCCTGATACCATCATAAGTGCAGGAGTCTTTTTCGTGTCTTATCGGTGTCATTGGAGCTGCCATGTAAAGTGAGAGACAGTCTGGCCAGTTGCTCGTCGATGAGCACAAATTCTATTCTTAATCAATTATAATCTCAGTGTGTTATTCCTCAGCTTTGACAGATTTCCAGATGACCGCAGCAATGAACATCTGAAGCAATAAGCATGGTGACTCTGAAGGTGGAAACATTGGTTTCAGTGTTGTCCCTGACTTAACCCCTACATGCTGCTGCTGCTGCTGCTGCTGCTCGTCAGCTGTCATTAAGGGAAAGACAGCAGAGCTACTTCACCCTGTGTTTCTGACCATTATGACCATCCTATATGCACTATTTTATAACCTCTGGGAATCAGTTTATATGTGGAAAATTGGGATGGACCCGAACTTCAAGCAGAGGGAGTTGATTTTCAAGGACTGAAGGATTTTACCTCCTTGTGCCAGTGATATCCTTCCAGATTATTTTCTTTTATAAGATTTGAGGAATAAATGCACCAGTTCCACGTGCACTCATTCAGTGTCTCTGTCCCCTCACTAATCTTCACCTGATGTATTTCACCCACTGAACTTTCTTCACTGCAGGACAGTGAAGAAAGTTCTTGGATTATTAGTTAGTCTTTTTCCAGTGCTTTTTTTTTGGCTAAAGCTACTGCACATTAATGTTCACTCATATTGTCCTCATAGCACCATATTCATAGGACCACTTCCTTTTGTGGTAAAGGCTGTGTACAAATGCCAAATTACTTATGGCTTCAATCTAGGACAATTTTTGGACATTTGTTAGGGACTTACAGCAGCCTATATTGGATAGACTGGGTGGACGTAGAAGACAGAATATGCAGAGTTTTATCTGAATCTATAGGTGAAGTCAGAACAGTTTCTTGTTTTGACTCTGTCACCTTTAACACATGGTGAATATAGTGAGTATATTTATATCACATGCTTTATAGCATAGTTTACTCATGTCAGTAAAATATCTGGGGAAAGTGCCTCTATCGGCAGCTGTGCAATTGGGCAGATTAAACAAAGCTTAATCAGCAAGTCTCTCCCAAAATAACTTTTTTTTCCACACAGTAGAAATATATCCGTATCAGAAGAGTGGGATAAGTGTGCTGCGTGAGAACTGCCCGCCTGTCTGCTGATGATGTTAAAAGACTAGGAGAATTGTTTCTTGATGCATTCGTGGCTTGTGGACGCACGTAAACGGACAAGACGACAAGATGAAGAGCCTGTGGTTGGTGTTGGTGCTTGTGGCTGCGGCTCATGCTGAGCGGGATTTTACTGGGTAAGTTCTTGTAGTTTTATTCTGCGTTGTGTAAAAAAAATAAAAGGAAATTAAAGGAAATTGCGGGTACACAGACATCATCAAAATTTTATTTCATGGCCAGTGACATGCGGTGATGAGGAGTGGTTTCAGTATTTGCCCTGCAGTCTGTTGTGATGTTATATATGTATAACAACATACATATAATCATTTTTCCTAGAGACCAGGTATTAAGGGTTAATGTGATGTCTGAGGAAGTGATCCAATCTCTGCAGGCGCTGGAATCCCAAGAGGAGTGGGAGGTATACATACACACAAATAAACACACATAAACAAACGGACATTAATGCAAACACAAAAAAATATTTTTTCAGCTGCTTGTGCCAGACAGCTTTCCCATGAACTTACAATGATTGCTACTTAGGTGTTTTTGTTATTTAAAAATGACTTGGGTTAAAAGGTCAGAAGGTCTCAGTGGTCTGGCTCTTACTCTTTCTTCTTATTTTGTATAATAGAATTTTTCTGAAACGGCAAGAAAAGACAGCCAGTAGATTTAATCGTATTGTCTGTCTTATTCCAGCTGGACTTTTGGCTTCAACCCATCTCCACTAAGCTTCCTGTTGACATCCGAGTGCCACAGCCTATTTTAAGCTCTGTGAAGGAGTACCTCAATGCCCACACCATCCCCTTCACCGTCATGATTGACAACCTTCAGGTTTGTCATTTGCACATTCTGATACCTGCTGTCAAACACGTTCGAGGGATTCAGCTCCACTCTTGTGTCCCAGAGTTCCTAATCATTCTGTCCTGGGTTTTCATTTGAGACTAAGAAAGACGAGGTTATCGTGCTGAATTTTGCATATCTTTCATGTCACATTCAGGAGCTTCTTGAAAAGGAGAAAGCTGAGCTGGAGGAGAATGAGACAAAGGAGCGCACCACCACGGGCTTCAACTTCGGAGCCTATCATACTCTTGAGACAGTAGGCATGATATGATATGATATGATATGATATGATATGATATGATATGATATGATATGATATGATATGATATGATATGATATGATATGATATGATATGAATACAGCCTAAACTCTATGATGACAAATGAAGAAGTAGGTCTGACGTGTTTTGCTTTTTAACATAAATAATAATTCTGGTTGGAAATATAATAAGGAACATGATTTGTTGTTAAGGTATATTAAATTAATTAGGAGAAATAAGGTCTAATATATATACAGTATATCTACAGTATATATACAGTATATATACAGTATATATATATATATACACATACACACACACACACACACATATATATATATATATATATATATGCACCTGTCAAAGAGTCAGTGACTGAAAATAATCCAACCTGTGGTTTTGCTTTTGTTTTGTTTTTTGTTTGGTTGATTTTTGTATTGCAATGCTGGAAATATCTCTCATACAGATCTACAGCTGGATGGACACCCTGGTGGCTCAGCACCCTAACCTGGTCACCAAGCAGGATATTGGGAGATCCTTTGAGAACAGACCCATGTATGTGCTGAAGGTAAGATGAAAATCCTTCAGTCTAACAACATGACATCAACAACTGCAACATTAAAATTATATGTTTGCACCTGATGTCTGCGTCTGACTGTTTGAAGAGATGTTTGAACATTGGACTGATGTAGCGATTTGTCCTGTAGCTAACAGGATGAAGGTGTGTTTGAGTCTTCACAACACCTCACAGGGTCTTATGTGTGTTTACTGTATGTTTAGTTCAGCACTGGTGGCTATAAGCGTCCTGCTATCTGGATTGACACTGGAATCCACTCCAGAGAATGGGTTTCTCAGGCTACTGGAGTGTGGACAGCAAACAAGGTACAACATCAGCACAGTAAGGTTATACTGAATCTGTGTGAGACTACTTATTGATTAATAGAGAAAATAATAAAGTTAAAATGTGAAATAATTATTCAATTGGAACACAAATAATAACTGAGCTTTTATACTTGTATCTAAGTATGTACCAAGAAATCAACATCTACTTTTTGTATCATACGTTTTAAGACTCAACGATACTTGTTTCATTAACTATTTCAGTACATCTGGTTTTACCTTTCTTACTCATAGCTTCCTGCATTTTCTCATTTTCAATACTATTGCAGACATTGAGAAATTGGTGTTTACAGAATCTGTCTCTTGTGTTCTTTAGATTGCCACTGATTACGGTAAAGATGCTTCCCTGACCTCCCTTCTGAACACCATGGATATTTACATGCTGATCCTGGCCAACCCTGATGGCTACGTTTACACCCACACCAAAGTATGTCATTGCCACACATCAGGACAGTTTTAGGCTTACTGAAGCTGCATCATTATTGCACTGACTTCCTGTTTTTAACATGAAAATGTTATTTTTGCACAAGTTAGAAGGGAGCGTGTGTCAAAATAATCTGCTGCATATGCAATATTTTTCACAATTTTAAAATGTTTTCTTACGGGTTTGAAATCACACAGGATTTGAAGGATCTGAATGCCTTGTAATTCACTCAAGCATATACGAAACTGCATATATAGCATGTATGGCAATACATATTAACTGGAGCTGTCTGATGTACAGGACCGTATGTGGCGTAAGACTCGCTCCACCAACGCTGGCTCCGGATGCCGTGGAGTGGATCCCAACAGGAACTGGGATGCTGGCTTTGCTGGTAAAAATAGTTACTCTTTATTTGGATAGTCCATCTACAGAGAGTTTAAATATTATTTTATTTAGACGTCTATCTGATCTTTGCTTGTTCTCAAACAAACTGAACAACATTTCTTTTTAGTAACAGAGCGAAAGACGGGTTTTGATGACAATGAAAAACTTCCATTTAACTGCACATGAAATCCTGCGGCGTCGTTCATTTGTTAGTGCTTTTCTGTCTTGTTATGAGGGGTTTCATTTTTTTGTTTTAATTCTTCATCCTCCAGGTCCCGGTGCGAGTAGGAACCCCTGCTCTGAATCCTACCATGGCCCCTCAGCTCAATCTGAGATCGAGGTTAGGAATGTGGTGAATCTGATCAAGAGCCACGGCAACTTCAAGTCTTTCATCTCTGTCCACGCCTACTCCCAGCTACTCATGTACCCCCATGGATATACCTGTGGCAGTGTGCCCCATCAGGCTGAACTGGTAAGAGTAGAGATGGGGGAAGTAAACTATGAGGAGGCAAAGGCAAAGATAAGGATTTCTCTGACATCAGAGCTGGATGTAGGAAGTCTTTTTAAAATGTTTGCATTCTCCTGCCTGTGGCTATAGAATTCAGGATTAAAGTTTATGTCCTACTTATATTTATAGCTGAAAATTCAATATATTCACTCTGGGACCGTTGAATTATCACTATTGTGACAAGCTGTTTCATTTTACTCAGCCAGGTCATTATTTTTCAAATGTAATCAGCTGTAATCATGAACATGGCCTAAGAGACCTATTGTTTGTCAGCTAGTCATATTTAAGGTTTGGGTGGCTGTTTGTGGTGAAACCACTTTAGTGTCTACACCCTCAAACCTACTCGTTTCAATAAGATGTCCTCTTCTTGCTCCTGTAGGATGCTATTGGCAGAGCTGCAGTTCAGAAACTCACTTCTCTCTACGGCACCAAGTACAAAGTTGGAAGCATCTGCAACATCATCTGTAAGTAACGTTATCATCTATGTGTTACTGTTGCATAAGACTCGAGACATGTAACTATGCAAAATAATCAGCAGGAGAAATTACCAGCTATGATGGAGGGATACATTTTATTTTTAGAAATCGACAGTACCACTTCAGTAAGGTCTTTTAAAAATGCCTTGGCAATGTCTTTGTGTCTCATCAGATCAAGCCAGTGGCGGCAGCATTGACTGGTCCTACGACCTGGGCATCAAATACTCATTTGCCTTTGAGCTGAGGGACACCGGTCGCTACGGCTTCATCCTGCCAGCCAATCAGATCATTCCCACCGCCTCCGAGACCTGGCTGGCCCTGAAACACATCATGGAGTACGTCCGTGACCATCCTTACTGAAGATTAGAACCGTGGATGGAGGAAAAGCGTTAAAAATTAACATTTTAATTTGCAAAGCATAACTAGATTGACCAATAAAGTCAGAGTCACCATGATACTCTGTTACAGCACTTCTATTTGCCTCTTTGTGTTAATTTATTAATTTCAACATTATTCAGTATTATTTCAACCTGCATAAAGTAATTCACACTTTCGTTTACATGGTTTCATCCCTCCAATTGGTATGTTAAAACTGACTGCATTAGTAAAGACTGAGGCGTATTAATTGGGCAGCATGATATGACCAGTATGTACTGTAACACCACCAATAAATCTCCCCGAAGAAGTAAATATTTATGTATGCATTTTCATGGTTACTATAGGTAGTCAGTAATAAAGTTTATATTCTACATATACAGTAAATATAGTCAAGTTTATCACCACAGCCACTCCAGGGGAGAGAAATGTTTTTGCATCACGTTGCTTCTTACAGAGCCAGTCTGGTGACATTGGTGAGAAAAAATATATCTCGTGGCCATGACTTATTAATGAGATACTATTTTGTGGCCACGAGATGATGATGATGATTATTATTAATAAATTGTGGCCATCAGTCATAAGTAACTTCAGACACTTGCAAATGTGGCAAAGTGACATGAGTGTTTCACCAAAACGTCCAGTTTACTTAATTAATTACCGGTAATAAAGTTTTCTCTCATACGTGTTTTTAATGTAGAGCTGTATGTGTGTGCCTGCATGTGCGTGTATGTGTTTGTGTGTGTGTGTGTGTGAAGGGACATAACTTCATGTCCTGCTGTAACGTATATGTGTTATGTCTTATGTTCTACTTATGCTGTGCATTACTTTACCTGCTCTGTATTGTAAAGTGTAACCATCCAATCTCTTCTTTAACAGTTAAAAAATCTTTCTTTTAAAGGGTGAAAACAAATCCTGGTGTTTAGTGATAATAATAAGATTTCTCCAGATAACTCCATTAAGTCTGACTGTGTGTGGAGAGGAAACCCGTTTCAGCCGATGATCATGTTTGACACACCTGTAATTAAAGTCAGCACTTGTGTATTTCATGTCACAGCAATTCAGGCACCAGGGGAAAGAAATAACATGTAGGTAACCTTGGAGCATATTAATATATATTCTTTTTTTTTTTACATCAAATGATAACTATCACAACAATAATGACTGTTACAATTATTATTATTATCATTGTACCATGTAATGTAATCCAAAAGTAACTAAAAGTAATCATGTACATTACTTTTGTATTGTAACATTTAGAGTAAGTTACTGATTACATTTTTAACGTGTAACTTTTTCCCGCTTGTTCCGGACGTGCACCTTTTACTGATGGGACCTGTAGGACTGACCTGGATTTAGCCCATTAGCTTACTTCAGTGTTGTCGGGCGACATTAAAATGGGATATCTCAAACTAATAGAAGTCGAAAACTTCAAGTCTTGGCGAGGGAAGCAGGTCATCGGACCATTTCTGCAATTTAATTGCATAATTGGCACAAATGGCTGCGGTAAGTGGCTTTCTTAGTTTACTGTTAAGACTCCCGACTCTCTAGCTAGCTAGTGCTAGCTGCTATACCTGCACTCAACGCCATGTAGCCCATGGGGCAAATAAATACCCGGATAAAGTTTAATAAAGTCAAAGTAAGGGGAAGAGGAGTTAAAACGTTTGTTTCACAGAAAATGAAGATTGTCTGTGATAATAGATAAATGGTTGTGCCGTTAACTTGGTCGGAACTAGACAAATGGCTGATTGAACCTTTTAGAAACTGATTGACTGTGTTTTCTTCATCTAGAAAAGCTCCACATTGTCGTTAATTGTCGAAACTCAACCTCACTGTGTGTTCACCAATTCACTTTATTGTGTGTTCACCAGCGAAGTTAAGATATAAACATGTGTACTCAAACTAGGCAAGTCCAACGTGATGGACGCCCTGAGCTTCGTCATGGGGGAGCGGGCTGCCAACCTCCGGGTGAAGCACCTCAGAGACCTGGTCCACGGAGCCAACGTCGGACAGCGTGTGTCCGACACGGCGGGTGTCACCATGCGGTACTGCGACGATGACGATCAGGAGATTGTCTTTTGTCGGAGGATAACCGGTGAGATGACTCTGTCCACCTGAGACTGTGTTTACGTTGCTGTTTCAAGTGCTTCTTTCAATAAGGCTATGATTCACACAGTGAAAACATTAGTTGGTTTTACCCTCGTTGTTTTTTTCAGGCAACTCCTCTGAGTATCTTATCAATGGCGTCAATGTTGCACTCGTCAAATATGTGCAGGAGCTGGAGAACATTGGCATTGTGACGAGAGCCCAAAACTGCCTGGTGTTTCAGGTAAATTACCCAGGGAATAATATATAATAAAATATGTATATATACACATACACATTTGTCACTTAAACCCGAGAACAGGCTGAAATATGTAGAAAAACACAGTTATAATAATAGAAACTATGAAGTCATTGTCAAAATCTAACTTATACAAAAAATTGTACAGTTAAATGAATAAATGAAATGGTGCAGTAAGTAATAATGAAAATAATAAAGTCAAGTTGAATATCACTAATTATGAGTGACATAAAATATGGAGGATGTTTTACAAATTGGTACAATATGTACTGGCAGTATGTAACAGTGCCTCTTAAAACAAGCTATGCTGCTCACCAGGGGGCAGTGGAGTCCATAGCTTTGAAGGACCCGAAGGAAAGGACCAAGATGTTTGAGTTAATCAGCCAGTCGAGAGAGTACGCTGCAGAGTACGATAAGAAGAAACAGGCCCTGCTGAATGCTAAAGAGGACACCCAGTTTCAATTCAGAAAGAAGAAATCTGCCACTATGGAGAGGAAGCAGGTGTCCCAAGAAAAAAATGAGGTAAGGTTACACAAAAGTCTCCTTGGCCCACTGAAAAAAAACATTTTAAAAACACTGATTCTTTAAGTGAAACTTGAAAGTGATTAAATCACTGAATCTATGTGTTATGTAGAGGATAATTTGTCTTCTGGTAAAAATCTTCTGAACACACTATCACACACAACCCTCCCTCCGACTGTTGTGGCTGCCACTGACTCATTTCACTATCTATCACAGAGCTTGAGGAAAGAATAATGACATTAACAGTATCTGATGTTACAGCTAAGTAATCGGTCACGTAATTAAATAGCCAGTCAATTAAAAACAAATCTTTGTGGTAATAGATCAAACTTATTTGGATTTTTTTAACGAAAAGCAAAATATTCTGTTGCTCCCAATCATTCAGTGTGATAATTTGCAATCTGAAGGCTTTCTGTGATATTTGAATTGTCTTTGATTAATGGGCCTCCATGCTGGCTTCAGTGTAGGGATCTGGCCCATTCTGTGCACTGAGGGAAGCAGGGTGAAGGTTATCTTGTTCTAATTTACTGATGTATCGGGGTTCATAGGAAAAGCATCATGGATTGTTCAGCACCAACCGAACTGTAGTGTAGTGACCTTATTTTGTAATGAGCCATTATGTCCATAGACTGGTGGGTCCCTCACATCTCTGTTTTCCAGGCCCAGAGGTACCAGGCCCTGGTTGATGACCTTCACCAAAACCGCCTGCAACTGTGCCTGGCTGAGCTCTACCATAATGAGAAGGACAAGAGTGCTCTCAGTGACAACCTGAAGGAGAAACAGCAGGCTGCAGCTGCAAAGAACAGTGAAGTGGAGACCTTAGAGCAGGGGGTCAAAGCCTACAAGAAGGAGCACGGACGTCTCACTAGAGAGCAGCAACATATTGAGAAAGAAATCTGGTGTGTTTGTGTATCAAAGAATTTTAAACTATAGAAGAGGGTTCCTAGAGTTTATGTTTAAGGTTTATTCTCTGTAACTGAAACTGTGTGTCTCTGTTAATTTTCTGAAATAAACTGTGTCAAAGTACAACAGAAAGTAGAATAAATAATAGCTAATGGCGCAATACGAAGATATTTAATTTTCACAACACTCTGTGTAGAGATATTGAAGCTAAACCTCTAATATTGGAGTCAATTTTTCTCTGGTGGAACTGGCACTAAATAATCAGTCAATTATTAAACTCTTTTCTGACTCTGACCCAGTGCACAGGAACATTTTCTGTCTCAGTCCCGGTCGCAGTACATCAGAGCCAACGTGAACACCAGCCATCACATGAAAAAGGCTAAGGAGGTCCGTGATGCCTTGAAGAAGAAACAGCATCTGGTGACCATGAAAAAGCAGGAGCTAGCAGAGTGTTGCCAGGAGATAGCTGAACTTGAAAGGACCTGGAGGAACTACGAGAAGCAGGTCCAGCAGCAGGAAGCCGCCCGTGGGAGGGACGTTGAGCTGGAAGAGAATCAGGTTTTGTGCATTTATCATAAACATGTTAAAGAATCAGTGTAATATGTAATGTAATATTACAAACCTTTTTGAAAGGGGTTCGCTAAATTAAGCAGTGGGTGCTACCCTCAACGAGAGAGAACAATTCAAAAGTGTAAGAATTTCCATCAGTTACCAAAACGGCAAAGCTGATAATGGAGAAAGTAGAGCAGAGGTAATCACACTGGATGACTAGCCACTTTGTTTTATTGAAATGTGTGTTTTCGATGCTTGATTGATTGACTATTTTGAGCCTTGTGACTTTGAGTCCAAGTGGCTTTTAATCTCTGACACTGCCTTTACAAGCAAGTACAAGTAAGTATGTGAATTTATTTCTAGACAATTAGAAGAAATATCCACAGTTAGTTTCATGACTGACATTTAGAGCTAAGAATTCATCCACAGCCATTAGTAGGTTTGTCAGCACGGTGGATAGACTCTTTTCCTTGCTAGGAGCATGGTCAACGGCTACGTCCATGTCATTTGAGGAGATGATGCCAGTAGCATAATAAAATCAGTAGATTCCTTGGAGTTGATAGTTAACGATATGTTGAACTTATCCACCAGATGTTGTGTAGTTTATGTGACACTCAAGTATTCGCCCCTTTTTTATGTTTGGTGGACATGTCGTTTCTAGTTAGCGCCCTTATGTCTCTCCAACAAGAGGTATGAACCAGGTGGAACACAACATTTTTACAAAATTCAGGGCATCACTGCACAGGAACGAGCCCTGCGTGCTTATACAGCAGAGTGCAAGCTGCCAGCCACACTGATAGCTAACCAGTGGGGGTTATATTTATTACAAAGTTTTCTCATGTTTTGCATGTATTTCTACTGCAGTTAGAGCAATACAGGGAGCTAAAAGAGCTTGCCCGAAAGCAGGGGGCTGTCCTCAGCCAGCAGGCAGAACAACTGCACCGGGAGGTGGAAGCTGACCATGAAAAGTTGGCTTTTCATCAGCGTAGAAAGAAGGACATGGAGGTACAGTGATATAAACATTTCCGCTGATGCACACACCTTTTCAAGTTTTTAACACCAGACTGAAAAGCTGCTAAAAGATACATGATTTGCACTGTTTCTAGTTACTCAGTCAATAGGATTAATTCATTTTTTATTATACATTATCTGCACAGGTTGGCATCAGGAACAGCCACACACAGCTGGCAGATTTGACACATAGAACAGAGAAGCTGGAGGAGTATATCCAGACCTCTGCGTAAGTCAAGACTTTATCTCTTGTTATTCTGTTGCTTACTTGGACATCAGCTTGTAGAATCACAGAAGGAAACACAACATATATAAAAGCACTGTATGTCTCAGATCATCCCTTCAGGGGTACCGCTACCAGGAGGAGAGCTTAAGTGCAGAGCTGCAGCAAGGCCGCCAGCGCAGTGTGGAAGTGAGCCAGGAGCTGGGACAGGTGCTGGAGGAACTGGGAAATGCGCACCTGGAGAGTCAAGAGAACAGACGCCAGGTGCAGCGCAAAGAGCTGGTGGAAAAGCTCCACAGACTTTTCCCTGATACTGTGGTGAGAGATTGACTAATATCATATATTATTTGACTCGTGGTAAATTTTGTTTTCAGAAAGTTGACAGTAACCTAAATATAAAAAAGTCTAAAAATGTATTTTTTTAAAGGATGGAACGTTTAAAAAACACTTTGTAATAAACCACATGGTCGTCAGCCATTCAAGACTTTAACGATGCTAGAAGTTCTTCGGTATATGTACAAAACCTGAGGATTAATAGTTATGTTGCTGAAAGTCTGACTGCATAATGCAAGAGAAGTAACTGTGTCATGCATTCACTTATTTATTCAATCTGTGGAACATATTGTTTTTGATGTTTTCTGTCCCAGTATGGTCGACTCTGTGACTTGTGTAGTCCCATCCATAAGAAATACCAGCTTGCTGTCACCAAAGTGTTTGGCCGCTACATGAATGCTGTTGTTGTGGCCTCAGAGAAAGTTGCCCGTGACTGTATCTCATTCATGAAGGAGGAGCGATCTGAACCTGAAACCTTCCTGCCTATTGACTACTTGGAGGTAAGTTAAAACACAATTCATATTAATTTCTGAAAGGTTGAATATGAAAGCATGCTATTACATCTGTGCAGTCACATATTTGGTACCCAGCAGCAATGTTCACCTTCATTACTGTGTACCCAGGTAAGTCCTCTGAATGAACGACTGAGAGAGGTGCCTGGTGCCAAGATGATGGTAGATGTTGTCCAGGTTAGCTTTGCCACAGGTGCCAGCCAGCTGAGAAAGGTGGTTCAGTTTGTCTGTGGCAATGCTTTGGTGTGTGAGACTATCAAAGAAGCTCAGAATGTGGCCTTCAGCAGGCAGGAGCGCATTAAGGTGAGCTTGAACCTTAGTGATGCACATAAGAGTTAGAGGTTGTCAGACACTTTGGCTTTTTTTTAACTGCCTTTTTTGGCAGCAGATAATTTAAACAGAAGGGTTTTTGCAGACTGTAGCGTTGGATGGGACGCTGTTTGCAAAGTCAGGTGTTATCTCTGGAGGCTCCAGTGATCTGCGGGTCAGAGCTCGATGCTGGCATGAGAAGGACATGACACGGCTGAGGGAACGCAAAGAACAGCTCACAGCTGAGCTACATGTGAGTCATAATGTGACCTAAATAGTAACCAAATGTTTTTAAAAAGTCTGTTGCCGTCCACCACCATAGGACCTTGAGCAAGGCCCTTAACCCTCCGAATTTGCTCCCCGGGTGCACTTTGTGGGGTTGTCTACTGCTCCGCATGTGCGTGCTGTTAGTGTTAAAAACGTTACTGTACTGTTACTGTTCTGTACTGTACTGTGGAATGCAGAAAGTTATTTTCCCCATGTGGGGGACATTAACTTACTTTTTCTTTCTTTCTTTTTCTTTCTTTCTTTCTTTCTTTCTTTCTTTCTTTCTTTAAACAAACATCATATCAGCTGTACTGTATACTACTTTAATTATAAATCAGCGCACCTAAATATTTTAATGCACAATGTGTAACATGCTATGAAGAGTAACGTTTCCTTGTGATAAACAGTCTTACTTTGTCTCTTATGGCAGGATCTGATGAGGCTGAGGAGGAAAGAGGCAGAGCTGAAGCAGATCATTGCTCAGGCTCAGGGAGCTCAGACCCGCCTCAAATACACTAAAACTGAGCTTGAAACCCTTCAGAAAAAAAAAATTCTCAAATGCCAAGAGGTAAGGTCAAAGTAAATATTTTCACAAAAGGTGCTTATTTACCATAAATTCCGGAGTATTAGGCGTACCTGAATATAAGCCGCACCCACAAATTTTAAGAAGAAAATAAGATTTGTACATATATAGGCTGCACTTGTCTATAAGCCGCAGGTGTCCACATAGTAACATGAGATATTTACACAGAAAGATTTTAAAAAACGCGTGAACGCAGTTCACGCACTGGTGTGGAAAGAAACACTGTCTTTAGGATGAAACAGACCGCAGACAGAGTGTCGGAGAATCTCCGGTTGATCTTGTGTTGCTAATGCGGAAGTCAGTCTACATACGCGTATATACATTTTGTCGATAGACCGAGTAGAGCTAAAGTTATGGCATTTTTTTCCCCATGTGCTTTGTATGGGATACTGCCGCTGTGTGTAATGTGCAGAAAAACGGGGGAAATGTGTTTTTATTGTTAGGGCGGCGTTGGCCGGAGGCTCTCAGCCACATGGACTCTTCCGCCCTGGTCGGGTTCTTTTATGGTGGAGCCCCACGACGGCGGCAGCTGCCGGGAGGATTTCAGAATAAAAAGGGGACGGAGCTCGAAAGTCGAGTGCAGACATGTTTATATATATATTTCTGTGCAGTCGGCATTACAGAGATACAATAATCCAATCGCTTTACAGTGCACTGGGGTCTTCCCTGACATGGAGTGGTCACGGAAGAGCCTTCCGTATTCGTTTGTTTTGCCCTATCTCAACTCCACCCCCTGGGCCGGGCCTGGCCTGTATCAGTATTGTGCTCTGCGCTTGTGTAGCGCCATGTTGTAATGACGTGATCAGTGACTAAACTACAGGAAGTGTAGTTCAAGTGTGTTGTGTAAGCTGCAGCGTCTGGTAAGTTTCCCCTCTGTATAAACATATCCTTCATTATATCATAAAAACAGCTTCAGCCATTGTTGGGCGTCTACAACCTGCAAAAGGAAGTGAGTAAAAACACTCTCCTATTGTTATAGACAGCTGTTCTTCAATGGCTACAGTTGACATCAGTGCCTTATAATTGGAAGGGACTTCCGCCCCAGGACGGTAGAGGGCAGTAGAGGGGGGCGATAGAGCCGTATCTCGTTTAGCAATCAGCGTAGACACAGCGTTTGGATAAAAAGTGAGAATATAACAATTCACAAGGCGTCACAGAGTGGGTTGCAGCTCTTGTTTTTGTTCAGGAAAAGTTGAGCATGAAGCTTGTTAGCCCGTAGAAATTCATAGATTAGCCACATCACTGTATAAGCCGCAGGGTTCAAAGCGTGTCAAAAAAGTAGCGGCTTATATGCCGGAATTTACGGTATATCATTTACTGTATATGAATGCATATTGTAAGTATAAGGATGATAGTACTGTAGCATATATAAGTATCTTTGTGTGTTTTCCTTTCAGGAGATGTCTCGTATGGAGAGTGAATTAGCAAACCTGGACTCTCAGATCCAGATGCAGCAGGACAGTGTGAATGTAAAGGAGGCAAACATGATGACGATTCAAGTTGAGATCAACCAGGTACCTCAGTCTCCACAGATTTCACAGCCTATTTTTACATGCTGACTGGGACTGACATCAATAATTACAATAGTTTCAATGTCATTGTCTTCTTCTGTTGTTTTATGTTGGTTTGAAACATAAAGATGCATTACTTCCAAAATCACACTGCATTACATTACATGACATCTGTGTGTGAATTTTTTTGTCTGCAGCATTTCATAAAAGTTAAGTTAAATAAAACCTAATAATACCATGCAGGCTCACAACATTGTAAGGCGTTTCCATACTTTTCCATAATTAATCATGAATTCCTTAAACCGTCCTTGTTGTGTTTGGTTATAGGTATTTGTACTTGTGTAAATGTTGTGTGTATTCAGATAGAGGACACAGTGTTTTCTGAATTCTGTACTGAGATCGGTGTGGACAGCATCAGAGAGTATGAGCAGGAGCACCTGAAACAGCAAACCAAGCTCGACAAGAAGCGGTACAACAATGACACACAAGTGTTTTTCTGTATCTATGCTAAATATAACCAGCTGACGCTGTGATGAATGGAGAAAAACCTCCATAATCTCTGTCTTATACAGAACACTAAGATAGAGAAATTATATGATGTTTAAAAATGTAGTCATTAACTTTTGCAACCAGTAAGATTGGAGATACATTTTACAGCTTATTTAGATTAACCAATTACTTTATTAAGCAATCATTAAGCAATCATGTTTGTACAGAATGTTTACACATTGTAATGTCTTTAGCAACATAAATATTTTGATGCTTCCTCAAGGCTGGAGTTTGAGAGTCAGCAAACTCGCCTGAATGCACAGGTTGAGTATGAGCAAGGACAGCTGGAGCAGCTGAAGCAGCAGTGTCTCAGAATGGAGCAGGTTATCAACAACGAGGAGGAAACCATGGCGAAGGAGAAGAAGGTAATCATTCAGTTACTGTTACTGTTGACAAACACCACTTCACTGCCGTTAGACTACTAAAATACTAAACCAGGATTTTAGTTTAGAAGTAGGAAACTAGGTAAGCAGAAATTCCTACCTTATAATGTGTACAAACTTCCAGCCATTGCACATTTCTGTATTGGTGCAGGTTGAGGAGAACCTGCTGGTGGCATTGGAGGAAATTCAGGACAAAGTTGCACAGCTGAAGAACCAACTACTGTCTAAGAAGAGCCAAATTGCCACTGCCAAAGCTGAGCTGGACCAGAAAACCTGGAATCTTAAAGAGATCAAGAAGTAAGACTGCATCTAATTTTGTAATATTACTGTGGTAGTATTACCACTGTTACAATGCTGCTACAAGAGATGTTAATGTTAGTACAGGAACTACTGCTTCTTCTCAAACAAAAAAAGGTATGATATGTTATGACCAGATGTTGAGGGTATCAATAATTCCTTTTTGTTAATGTCCACATTACTTTGCCTTTTGATGATGACCAAAATAAAATCCAGTACCAAATTTTGGTAATGGACACTTTTGTCTCTCTTTGTTTCAGAGAGTTTGTGAAGTCTCAGCGGGAGGTGATGTCTGCAGAGTCTGCTTTGGAGCAGAAGCTCTTGGCCAGACACAACTTACTGTTGGCCTGCAAGATCCAGAATCTGCCCATCACTCTGCTGTCAGGGAGCCTTGATGAAATCAGTGAGGTGGAGGTAGGACAAAGAGATTTGAGATTGTGTAATGAAAGGACTTGAAAAACCTTTGGTGTGCAATCCGATGACTGATACTTGTGGCTTGTGTAGATTGATAAAGAATCTGAAAGCACTTCAGCCACCCTGGACATCTATGAGAGAGAGGCACAGCTAGTCATTGATTACTCTGAACTGGACGCAGAGATCAGGGTGAGACAGCAAGCTTCATTGTAATCTTAATTTTTTAGAGTGCTGCTTATTCATAGGACCAGAAAGCACCACAAAACATTTGTACATCACATGCATACATTGAATACACAGTATGTGTATACAGAGTCTGCAGGCAAAGGAGGTGGAAGCTTACCTAGAGAAGCTTAGGGAGTCAGTGTCATCCATAGAGGGAGTGCTGCATCAAACCACTGTCCCCAATCTGAAAGCTCTGGAGAAGATGAGAGACGTGAAGGACAAGTTACAGGGAGTGACTGAAGGTATTTTCACTTTCAGAATTAGACGTTTGAAATGTTCAGTACCATAATCACTGCAAATCGTGCAGACTCATCTTTGTTTCCTCCACCTCACTCAGCCTTCAATGCCAGCACCAAAGTAGCCAGAAAGTGCAACCAGGAGTTTGAGCAAGTCAAAGCCCAGCGGTTCCATCTGTTCAGCCAGTGCTTTGAGCATGTGTCTGTTGTGATCGATCAGATCTACAAAAGAATCTGCAGGAACAGCAGTGCTCAGGTGAAGCTAGGCAAACAGGCACAAGAAAAGTTTTTCTCTTTATTGTATCTTTCTGTTTTTTTTCTCTTCCTCCACAGGCATGCTCGTGATGCTGACTGTACTGTCAGCATTCACTTGAAATGTCTAAACATCACTGACTTACACATTTTGTACCTAATATCCAGCTAGTTGGTCTTGTGTGCATTTGTCTCTAAACACTGAAGTGTATGAGGTATAACTACTGTGCATCCGTCAAGCTCCTTATCCACTGAGCGTCCCGTATGTAGCGCTTTTTGAGAAACAGCAATGAATACTGCAGATGGTGTTACAAGGTACCTATAGCTATTAAAAGGGCTTTATATGTATATAATTTTGTGATGGCCTTACTCCAGGCCATTCTGAGTGCAGACAATCCAGATGAGCCATACCTTGGAGGCATCAGCTACAACTGCGTGGCACCAGGGAAACGCTTCATGTCCATGGATAATTTGTCTGGTGGAGAGAAGGCCATTGCTGCTCTGGCCCTGTTGTTTGCCATACACAGGTAACGATGGAGGGTAATTAAAACCCCAGAGAAGATCTGATTAATATTTTATCTTAATGCAGCAGAGAATAATTGACACTGAAAAGTGCAGAAAATGGCAGGAATCTTAAAATATTGCATGTCTTTAATAATGAAGGGATTATTGCAATATGAAGAGCCTTTTCTTTTCCCCCTCCTTATCCACATCACGAATTTGACACTTGATATTGTGTTGAATTCCATTAATTGCTGCCACTTTATTTTCTTTGTACTATTTTCTTTTTCTTGTTCTTTTTGTTTCATATCATCTAATGCTTGTTGCATCACTCATCTATCATGCGATTGGCTGGGATATTTAGTATTTCTCTGCTCTATTGCACACTGCTGTGGTGTTTGTATCATGTTCTCAGCTTCCGCCCTGCTCCTTTCTTTGTCTTGGATGAAGTGGATGCAGCCTTGGACAGCACTAACATCGGCAGGGTAACTTTCCTGAGAAACCCACTTACAATCCACCTGCTCGACACACAGCAACAGACAGTTATTGACGAGCTGATGAACACTGGAAAAGTAGCCAACAACAAACATAGCTATAGCTTAGTTTTTATTATAAAAATCAAATATTATACAGAAAGTATTTTCTAACATGGCTTAGAGTGTTTCATAATGTAGTATTATTATTAATAATAGTAACGATCCAGTGGTCTATAATGTAACATTTGTGGTCGTTTTTTGTTTGCTTCCAGTTGACCAGTTTCATTAGGGAGGAGTCCAGAAAGAACATGCAGATCATCGTCATCTCCCTGAAAGAGGAGTTTTTCTCCAAGGCTGATGCTTTGCTGGGAGTCTACTCAGATGTAACAAACATTTATAAACGTGGCAGTAATTAGATTGAAACTCTAAAATGTTTTGTTACATGACAGTGCAGTCACTACATTGAATGCCTCTTGCAGCTTAATGAATGCATGTTCAGCCGCATTCTGACCCTGGACCTCCGACCCTACCCTTTGGCTGAAGACGACAGTAGAAAACAGACCGACAGGATGGATGGAGTGGAGAAAAGACAGGATTCACCCAGCTTGTCATCCTCTGCATAAAGAAACTATTTGTGCTTCCCATGCCTTTATTTTCATCAATCCTCTCAGTTCTCAATGTTTTCAAAATTGGAGTAGAATTTGAATTTGTGAGTTATGTGTTACATCTTAGCCTGTTTTGCCATATTGGTTTCAGTTTCAGTTTTTGTAATTCACTGAACAGAGTTTCTGGCATAACCATTTAAAACTCCAGGCATTTAGTATGTTAATTCCACCAATAAGCGGTGTGTTCATTGTTGTGTTTAAATTAACACATGTGAATTCTTGCAAATTTGGTCGTAACAAGACCAACGTTTAACGGGGAGAATAAACCCACAAAGACAGAATACTATTCTTTTCCGAGAACAATTTTTTTCATTAATTAATGATTGTCCCTTCACAATGATCCTTGTTATTCAAAGGTGACAAATGTTAGTATGTTAGTACTTAGACTAAGGCTTAGTACTTAAATACTTAAGTACTTGTATTTGTTACTTGAATTGATTCATATTTAAGTTCTGCTTTTCAGTGTGACTTGTTGACTTCAATAAAGAGCTTTGAATACATTGTACTGTCTGGTGTGCCTGTTATATGGGTATTATTAATCCTATGTGCCAGCCCTCATTCATAATGCTCGAAATGTTGAAATGTTACTAAGTAAAACTTATTTTTATATTTAGTTAGCTAGTGTTATCTATTAGTAATCTAATCATTTATTATTTTCATAAACTACAACACTGAAGGAAACTACATTAACAAGTCAGATTGAGCAATGATATCACTCGGGATTATTGCTTTAGAAAACTGGTGTGATTGCGGTGAACTCTCTGTGCTGTACTCCTCAAATAGCAGCAGGGGGCGATAATATTATATTCCAGATACAGTCAGAGGGCAAACCTCGTGATCAATATTTACGGAAGTAAGCTGCTTTCTCAGCTGACAACTGAATGGAGAACGAGTTGACGTTAGTAAAAAATTGTTTAATTCCTTAAGATACCTGAGCATCACTTGTGATTATGGCTTATGTATCTTCGTTTTGTACCGTGTTGTAAACTGTAGCATCAGTAGCAGCAGTTGATACCTTTGGCTGACACAGCTAACAGAAATTATAGAGCAGCCGACAGCTCTGATTTCAGCTGCTCCACTGCAGACATGGGTCCTGCATTGCTGGTCTGTGTGTTGGTCATGTGAAGTGTATCTGAACGGTCTGTCATAAACTGGTCGGGTTTATTTCCCTGCGTTGTGTGGAACCGTTGACTTAAGCTAACCGCTAGCTTGTTAGCTACACGTCAACAGGATGGGAGCCGAGCAGAGCGGCGAAGCGGAGCACAAACACTCCGATTACAGCTCGTCAGGTACTTTATGTTTTATGAAATTATTATAACCTTTTTTACTTGTCAATGCTTGGATAAAAGATAGTATTAAAATGAGTGCAGTACTCATAGTATCAGAATACGTCCCTGATAATACAGAAAATGATTACCTTTATCATCAATGAATGTGTTGCTGTCATTTTTGATTAATAATGTTGTTCTCTAGTCAATAAAATGTCAGAATGTCCATGTGCATCGCTATTGTTAAAGCCCAAGTCTCTTCTCTGCAGAAGTCATGGTTTCCTGTCATACACAGGAAACCAGAAAACACTCACACAAATTGAAACTACTGCATTCTAAAGATACTTGCTTAGTAAAAACATTCAACTTTCAATTTTAAAAAAAGTTCAATGTTTGTTTGTACATCTGTAATTTCGCTTAAATTTTGGATTTGAGTATGTTCCGTTTTTTCACATTTTGGCTTCAGCTTAAGTCAAGAATGTGAGTGGGTTTTCCGTCAGTCCACCCTGCACTTAAGGGAATATATGTGTATGTGTATGTGTGTGTGTGTGTGTATATATATGTGTGTGTGTGTGTGTGTGTGAATATAGTCCTCCTGAAAACATACTGTGATTTGTGCTTCTCAATATTATCAGTAATTTTTGTTGCAGTGATGCCATCTCCAGCAAAGCAGAAGGCAAAGATGGATGACATCGTGGTTGTGGCACAGGGGACTCAGTCAATGAGAAATATCCACAATGACCCAGATGTCATCAAGCTCCAGGAGATACCCACTTTTCAGCCCCTTTTGAAAGGTACTGCTGAAGTTTCCTAGGTGCTGACATCAATATGGTTTGGTACACATATGTTAAACCAATGCAGTCTAATACATGTGTGTATGCCAAGTACATATGTGTACATTCGTCCAGTCATAATGGTTCATTTTTATTAATATGTTCAGAAAGGTGTCAACATTCTATTTGTGTATAAACTGTAGTTTGTTTTAACAGCCACTTAACGTTTTCCCCTTCATCATAGTTAGATTGCTCTGACTGTATCTAATAAAGAGCATAGCTCCTATAGTCTACAACTGCTCCACCCACATCAACAAATGTTTATTATTACATTGAAATGACACTGTTGATAAGTATTGTTTATTAGAAGCTGTATTAGATTTATTAGATCTGTGTTTGTAGATCTTTTGTCTGGCTTCCTCACATGATGATGCTTCCATCATATCTTACACCAATACCCACTGGGCCCTTTTCAGATTCTGTGCAGTGAAGTTCATTTTCACTGCGACTCATTAGCACTGTGTTAGGAAGTGGAAAATGAGCCAAGTTAGCTGTGGAGACGGACTCCTGAAATAGCAGTGTGGGCAGTGCTGTCAGAGCCAGTGTATAGTGATAATTACTGTGATTACCACTGTAATTATCACTAGTGAACACTTTTGTCATGTGTTACTCTATTTCAACATTACCACGTAACCCCTCTGTTCTCCTCTCTCTACAGGAGTGCTGAGTGGTCAAACATCACCCAGCAGCGTTTGTCTGGAAAGGCTGGATGCTGCTCAGGTTCTGCAGCTCTGCATCCGGTATCAGGACCATCTGCACCAGTGTGCTGAGGCTGTAGCTTTCGACCAGAACGCCCTGGTCAAGAGGATCAAAGAGGTAAATAACTGTACCCAAGGAAGAAACCATTTAATTTGGGAACAAGGTCTGATTGAGTGGAGGGAGACAGGAATTATTTTTCTCTTTTAATGTTGTAAGACAGGATGTGTTGGCAGCTGTATATGCTCTCAGAGCACTTTCTAATTCCCTGTGGAATGAACAAGATTAATGCCAACATGGTAAATTAATGGGTAAACTACTAGACTAAGCACCACGCCTATCTACAGTCTACACGAGTGACAGCTGTTAAATCAACTGTTAAATCTATTTAAAATTTAAAGTACCTTCTCATCCCAGAGACAAGGACTTGCTGCTTTTCTCTGTTTCCTAGAAAATTACATTACATTTCTGTTGAGGTTAGGATTGTTGAAAAGTAATTACAGTGAACCCTGGCTATAACGCGGTACACCTTTTGAGGCTTCGCTGTTTCACGGATTTTTTTAGTGCGGTTTGTTATGCTTTTTTTTTTACAGTGTATGCACGTGCATTGTGCTCTGTGTCCTGATTGGCTAAGGGACTTTAGGCCAATGTCAATCAGTCTCCTCCGTGCCTTGTCTCTGTCCAGTACAGAATGCGTTCGGCTTGGCAAATTTACATGTTTGCATATTGTCTCCACGACAAAACCCACAATGTCGACGAAACGTCCTGCACCGACAAAGACACCTGCACCACGGCTTTCAGTAGAAAAAGACTACAGCGGAGCGGAGTCAGCACGAAGAGGCACAGTCAGAGGAACTGTGAAATACGCGTCAGTCACAATGTGTCCAACCGCATAGGTTGATTATTAAAATGATTATTTTACAGTATTTCTAAAAACTATCATAGTTATCTGTTAGAAAACGCTTCTATTTTTATTTCTTAAACAAATGCTTGGGCCTGAAAACAGGTTTTGATCTTTGGTTTCGTTCTATAGTACTGTATACCTATCACAGGTTCTTTTTGGAACATAATCCCCGTGATAAACGAGGGTTCACTGTATAGGTGAGCGGCTGTGGATTTTTTTTGTTTTTGACATTTTGAAGGCTTAATAATTGATTTCTTTTAAATTACTGTACTCTAACGTTTGTCAGTAAAATTTTGTAAGATAATAAAGCTGACAAATATTTATGACCTCATCTAGCAGACAATATTGTGACTGTAACTATGATTACAGGTTTAAATAATTTTGTTTTGATTTGTGGTTGTGTCTGGGAAATTAAATGCATTTGTCAACTTGTGCTTGTATTTTTTACGTTGAACTCAAAGGATTCTTTTTTGTGTCGTATCGTGTAGGAGCAGAAGTATTATTAATAGTTAGAGCTACTTTTTTTTCAGTTTTTTTAGAGTTGACGTTTAATGTACGTCTCTCTTATATACCTTTCCAGATGGACTTATCAGTGGAAACCTTGTTCAGCATAATGCAGGAGCGACAGAAACGCTACGCCAAGTACGCCGAGCAGATCCAGAAGGTCAATGAGATGTCCATGATCCTGAGACGCATCCAGATGGGAATCGACCAGACGGTACCTCTGATGGAGCGGCTAAACAACATGCTGCCTGAGAGCGAGCGCCTGGAGCCCTTCACCATGAGGCCTGATGGAGATTCTGCTACAAAGTAGCCTCCTCAAGAGTCTCCATAGAGTCATCTGTCCAGGAAGAAATGCAGGTCTGTCCAGCAGTAGAGATAATCAGTCTTTACACAAGTGGAAAAGTTTTTGGTTTTTTAATAAAAGAGGATGAGCTCAGGTGTGTCAGGTAAGTGTGTCAGGACGCTCTTGTTAGCTGTCCATGTCATAATCCTTGTTTTACTGATCGCACAGGCTTATAATAAGCAACAATCGCACACTTACACCTGAATTTAACCACAACCCTCTGCTAATGGCTGTATAGAACAGCACCACAGGACAAGGACTTTTGAAGTGGTGTGTTTACTCAAGATCCTGCAGATTATTATCGGTCTCTATCTGTCCCTTCATAGGAGGACACGTGCTTACTGGTTTCCAAAGGCTGCAGGAGGGGTTCTTTGCTAATCTGTCCTGATGTTCATCTTATTCCCTCGCCACGTGTGTTCTTCACTGTCACCTACCAGAGACACTGTTTGCAGTGGTTGCTTCGCTGAACTGAATCTGCATATCATTTTGGCATGTGATGAAGAAGAGGCTCAGAGGAGTATGAAGAAGGACTGCTACACTTGGATGTTGGAAGGAAAACGAGGAACATCTTCTTTTACTGTATCCAAATTGTTCTCAAGAAGTTGTGACTTCACGTTTGTCGGGAATGAACTTGACTTTAATTTATTTGGACAGTCTCAACCCAGTGAAGAAATAAAACAGACCCTGATGCTTCAGCTTCAATTGACAAACAGAGTGGACATGTAAAATGGCATTAAGTTATTTCACTTACCACACATCTCCCTCTAAACCACACTTTTAGATAATGTTTACCACATTATAACGAACGTTATAATTTATCACATAATTAATGTTGTATCTTAGACCTTGTTCAGACCTGTTTTTGGAAAAAATCACCCTCAGTCCACACTCACAGGTGATCTGAGTCACATGTCGCCACATTATTTCAGTGGACGATATCCAGTTGTGTCCTCTGTCAGTCTGCTCAGCCTATGTCCAGTGACCGGCTGTATTTTTACACCGAACAAAAGTGTATGTAATCTCAAACGTGCTCCTTCTAGCACACACAGAGGATGCTTTTTGATACCAGATGTGGACAGATGTTCTTAGAGGTGTCCACATGTGGTCGAGTCTCACAGGACAGATGT
This sequence comes from Trinectes maculatus, assembly GCA_016785345.1. Taxonomy (NCBI): domain Eukaryota; kingdom Metazoa; phylum Chordata; class Actinopteri; order Pleuronectiformes; family Achiridae; genus Trinectes; species Trinectes maculatus. Next base: position 211,849 of record JAFBJQ010002244.1, read on the forward strand.
TACTAGTAGCTCTGAATGAGACCTCAGTTAGCTTTTCACAACAATTGCAAACTGTTCACCAGTCATATACCAAAGACTCTTGTTTTTCAGAGCCGTTAAACAGGTTTTAAAGTAGCAACAGTCAGAGAGGAAAGTGATTACCTTCACTTAACCCAATTAAATATAAATGTGTGTGTGTGTATACTGCCAATGTCACCACATATCAATATCTCAAATAATAGATTAGAAATTATCATGACATGTTGCCCTCACTGTCTTCAGATCACGTCTTTGTCGGTCGAATATTGTGTCAACACAGCAGGTGCACCTGACCCAGCCCGACTGGCTGGGCTGGATCCCGGTGCCAGTTACTCACATATAGAACATTCTGATCGTTTTCATCGTGTGGGGTTTGAATTTGTTGGTTGCACCCTGGGAAGCTGTGATTGGATCTTTTCTTCTTTTAAAAGCAGATGAAGTGATCATTAAATCAATCACTAGTCACAGCGCTACGTCACCTGCTGTGACAAAATGTGTCACTATTAGAGCTAACAGCGTGCTGCTTATGGACAGTGGCTCCGTTTTCCTTCGGGAAGCAGTGGGTGGAGGTTTGTCCCCATGAGCTAGTGCTATGTAGTCTTAATGGATGCTGGATGGATGCTGGTGTATAAACACACTGGCTGGGTTTCTTTGAGGTACAGAATTAGCTTGGTCTATTGACATGAGGGACATTTGGTAGCAAGGCATTTTCATTTAAATTTAATATGTTATCGCCTGTCATGTGTAAATTAAACATGTGGGAAATGTCTTAAATGGCCTCTGGGGGTATTGTTTGAACATTGGAACAGAAATTGTCACTGCAGTTTGTGGCAAGGAGGTAAAAAACTGTCCTTGGAGTGTTTGTAATGAAGAAAAGCTCCTGACACTCAGAGCTGGATATTAACACCACAGGATGATACAATACGATCTGCCACCAGGAAATTCATTCTCTGAAATGAAAGCGGAAATCCAATTTCCCCTGTATATTTCTCATTTGAATGTAAATCAGAGGCAGGGGTGAACCATTTTTCCCTTCAAGTTTTGCCCACACAAAATTGCAAACATGAAAATAAGTGCAGGCTTCTTGACCCTGTCATCTATGAGGCTGAAACGCAAACCAGCACAGGTTGTTCTCCTGATCACAGGGGATCAACATGAAGCAGAAGGTCATTTCTGCTCATATCTGCACTTCAATGACAGCAATAATACACATGACCCTGTCGGAGGGCTTCTAAAAGTCGAAAATATTTCATACTGCGAATTTAAGTTTCATTTTAGAGATGAAACAATTGACCTCACGAGTCATTGGAAAACACACGGTCTCATGGCCAGCTTCTCAACTGTGTTTGGTTTACTGCACGTTTTGTGATCACAGCTAAAATAATGTCTGATCAGCAGAAATTTATTGATATACTAATTAACCTTCAATAGCAAGACATTAGTGATGATGACAAGTGGGATGCTGCTGACGTCTTCTTTCATAGGCAGCAAATCAAACTGCTTTGAGTTTGCAAATGTTGTCTGAACTAAACAGTTTAGTCCAGACAACTAAGTCTAGTAGAAACAACAGACTCCATCCACCTGTGCATTTAAAACACCTTTATTAACACTTGAAGTCTTGTTTGGTCAATAGGACAAAAACCAAAGCATAAAAATTTAAAACCCTGTTATTTTGCAGTAATGTTCCAGTATGTACTGGATTGTCTTTTTGCTAAACTCAGTTTATATCACATCAGTAGGGGTCTCAGAAGCTTCTTCAGATTAGGTTAGGGCAGTGGTCTCTCCTGCAACATTATTCTTTCATTATTATTCCTTCTCCCTTTTTAACCGTTTTTTTTTTAAATAGTTGGTTTACAGTGGTTTTGTATTCACGTCATCGTGATTCAATAACATGTTCTTCTTCTACAGTTTTCTTGCACATGAGTGCACATAGACAAACTCTTGCATTGAATTTACTATTGTTTTTTTTGTTTTTTTACATTTATCAATCCAGACCCAGGATCAGATTAAACCCATTTGTCTGCGGATCGGTGGAAATACGGTGCCAGTGAGTAGCTAAAGGAAAAGTTCGAGTTGTGTCTGAGATGATTGGCTTTATCGATTTTCATCTTGTAAAATTACCCAGCACTGCTTCTTTTATTTGACTCCTGCAGTGATAGATACCCAGTGGGCCCTCCCTCTTGACTCGCAGCCAAACGTTCTACTTCTTACCGAACTCATGAAATCCTTCTCAGACCAGATCTATTTAATAAAGCACAATGTTGTTTTCATTGCACCGTGTTTTCAAGGACACAGAGCCGCTACAGCAGTGCAGGAGTGACATGTCCCTTCTCTGACATCACATTTAGGAGGATGTTAATATGTCACCCGTCTTCCAGTTAGTACACTCTGAGTCCAATGTGGATGTAGGCGTTTAGTTGAGAAGGTTTGCTCAGCTGTCTGGTTCAGATGAGTGAGAGGGCATATAAATGTCTCTTATTATTCATTTTCCTTGGTTGGATTTTTTTAATCCACTCTTGTGTTGAAAATGTGTGTGTTTTATACTCAACTGCAGGAAATTCAAAGACTGAATGTTCAATATTTTTAACGTATGCTAATAATGTCCTACACATTGGTCACATAGGAACGTCTTCAACAATGCCGACCAGTCTGTTTATGAAATACCTTAATAATCTATTCACTCAACCAAACCAATTTTAACAACAATCAGAACTGGTATTATCAGTATTATATGAATACGTTAAACACTATGGGCTGTATTTTTTTAACTTTAGTCAGTAGTATGCGTATAATTAGGGTGTTCGATATTGGCTTTTTTACCGATATCCAACATACCGATATTGTCCAACTACAGGGGGTCCTCGTGTTACGACGGTCTCGAGATACGATGTTTTCGTGGTTACGACACATCTCCCATGAACTTCCTTGTTTCGGCTTAAGCGGTTTGCCCCGTAAATACGTACAGATTTCGCACGGGAACTAGTTGGTGCCGGCTCTCCAACACCTCCACAGC
>JAFBJQ010002244.1:233922-320512 GCA_016785345.1 Trinectes maculatus
ATAAAAATGTATTTTTAAGTAAAATACAGTTTAAGTAAAAACCATTAAAAAGTTCCCCATGGTTTCAAAAACCCTGGAGAGACCCCCAGTATACGTGTGTGTCTAATCAGCTGATGCTGACTCTGGACAGCCTGTCTTCACGCTGCAGACTGTGCAGGACATGCATTTAGAAACCCAGGCTCTTTCCGCTCAAACGTCCACAGATGTTTTCACCCTGGCAAGATGTTGTCACATAAATAATCTTTAAGGGATTTCCAGAGAGACCGGGGCTGACTGTTCTATATGTTTAGAGAGCAGCCATGCCGACATGCCCATTAGCAAAACCCCAGATCCCTTAAAGATAGCTCCCGATCTGGATCTATGATTTTGCCAGAGAGAAACGTAAATATTCAGTCAAGGTTAAAAAGAAATGGAGCTCTCGTATAGTTAGCCACTGTCCCTTCCCTTAGTCTTCCCTGTTCCTACCATGTGTTATTGTTGTTGAACACATTGGTGCTTTGTTGTTCAAATGACAGCAGAGCTAAAAACAAAAAAAAAAAAAAAAGAGGATGTTTTACAGGCCACTAATGCATTCTGGTCCACTTATTGTGGGTGAATAAATGGGTGTTTTTGCCATGACTGTTCAATTTGATGAAAATTGAGCTCTAAACAGAAGATCAAACAAAATATCATATCAAATTTTCTATTTATGTTTCATCTGTTTTCCTCTATATTCTCAAAACTACATTTGCATATTACGCATTTCAACGTGTCTAAAAAATTCCATAATGATGGATTTACGCTCAGGTCTAGTTGTTTCCACAGACAGGAACATCAGAAAGACCCGAGTCAGACTAACTCATGTTGCTCCAGTTTCTTTTTCCCCACGAACACAGCACAAAGCTGCTGAGATACATTTTATCTCTAACCAAACTCTAACATGTGGATTCAGCTGCATCTTCAAATGCAGTGTGATGGTTAAAGAAAGACAGAGGACGTTCAGCCATGTCTCTGCTGTCTCCTGCAGATCAGATTTACTTCTGGTTCTGAACTTTGTTTAAACTTCCTCCCTCTGACTTTTGACAACTTTAAAGAGGAAGACCTGCAGTGGTCCCACAAGGCTCAATCTTCCCTATAGATTGATAATAACCTGGTATGAGAGGAGGCCGGGATGAGAACAGGAAGGTATGGGAAATGGAGATGGCTGGATTAATGTAAATCGCCTGATATAACCTGCCCCCTGATTAAAATACTGTGTTAGCACACAGGGCATTTAATCCTCTAGATAACTGTGGTTGATTCCATAAACTGCTGATGCTGTGTAGCTTGAAGACATCAACAGTGTACTGCCCGCATTGGAAACTCTCATACAGCTGCAGAGACAGATCTGAAGGCATGAATCACATGAAAGTGTCCATCGAACAGCGCGAGGCAGAGCAACCACTCTCAGGTCTGAGGCAGGCTTCTTTTTGCATGTACATATCCGCATGTCTTTAGTATTGACAGTATTGTTTCATTTTCACTGCTGTAAGCCTTTCAGACTTACAGACCTTTCTGAAAAATTGTTCCTCTCATCGTCTTTGTCTCCTCTGAAGAGCATCTCAGCTGCTGTCAGCCTGTTCAGAGTTCTCAGTAATGTAATTAGGTTTTTTTTTTGTTCAAGGACATGCAGACATTTTCTGTGAAAAGGTTATTTTTTAACTGATTACGAGGTTAACAATGTGAATTTGCCAGAAAGATTTTTAAATAAAGTATCTGCTATATCCTGGTGTTAATTAACAATATTTATATTGCTGAGGTCAGTTTTTCATGAATCTGGATTTTGAGGTTCTGACCCGAGGCGGTGGTGTAATTGGTGTTTGAATCTGTCATTATGAAGCCAGTCAGTGGTCAGTGTTTCCTTTTTCACGTCGAGGTCACTTTAACCTTGTGGTAAAAAACAAAAGTCGCTCTGCTGTAGCTCCTCACACACACAGATAAAAACAGCCAAATGGCCCAAGCATAGGACCTTCAAAAGCAACTATAAATCCTGTGGTCAGACTGAGAAGCTGTATTTCTTTATGTCCTCTGTTGCAAACACTCCACTGTATTGGGTCAGATTAAATGTTATTATTTATTCAGTTATTTATTTTGCATAATTGTCTGCTGCTAGTCAGGACAATAAAACCTGACAGAATATAATAGTTTGCCACCCTCTGTTTCACAACAGAATCTTTTGATACTGGCAATAGTCTGGTCCCCAGAGAAATCTCTCTGGGGACCAGTTCTGTGAAACCAAATAATCAGTATTCAGTTATTTATCATCATAACTGATATTTCTGACGTTTGGATAAGTGCTTGTTGCTTAAGTGATTCATACCACGAGAAACTGTCACTGCTGCAGTGAGACGGTTGACTTTCAGAGACAATATCGAATGATATATGACAACATCAGATATGGGAAGACGTGAACTGAGTGTCTGCGTCCACTGATTTGAATATCCACTTTCACCTCTGTTGCCAAAAATAATAATGACAAAGTCATGCGAGGCTAGAGGAGCGTGGGCGGCAGAGCAGCCACATGAGTGATCGCCATACATGTCACTGAGAAGCAGACGTTCAGATACAGTCCGGCGTAGACCCAGGGCCCACCACCTTTTTCAAGACATTAATTAATTAGTGACTCAAGAATAACATTTTATGTGAGCATCCAGCTGTCTGACTGTGACACTGCTGAGTCAGGATTTTGGGGTAGCGAAAAGCACACAGACCATTTACAGCGTAGTATACCGGTATACTGGTTGGATCAAGAAACACTATTTTATTCAAATTCAGTTAATTCAAGAGACTTGTTTAGTAAACTGCCATATTTTCATTGTGGGCATCAAAATAAATAAATTAGTACTGTTACAATAGTACTGCCTATCTGTACTCACTGTGCTCATCAGTATTCTCCACTGTGTGGAGTGTGCATGTTCACACTGCATTTGTTCAGGTTTTCGCTGTGTAATCCACCTTCTTCCTACAGTACAAAAACACACAGCTTATGTTAACTGGGGACTCTTAATTGCTGTCTGTGGCCTTCTTCAGACCTGGTATTAACATCCCTTCACAGTGATGTACGGTACAGCTGTGAACATATGCACTAAGTGATTTATTTATTTATTGATTGATTAATCTTTTTATTTGATTCATTTTCAAAACAAAAAACATGCACTATGGGGGTTAGGTCGATTAACAACTCTAAATTGTCCATAGGTGTGAATGCGAGTGTGAATGGTTGTCTGTCTATATACTGCATATTCTATATGCTGGCCCTGCGATAGGCTGGCGACCTGTCCAGCGTGTACCCTGCCCCTTGCCCAAAGTCAGCTGGGATTGACTCCAGCTGGAAATGGATGGATGGAATCAATACAGCTGAAACATAAAAAAATATTTTGTTATGTTCATAATGTCAAAGGCGTCTGGTGATTTTCCTTGTTTCCTGTCATCTCTGTACTGGTGCCATCAAAAAAGCCATTACTCCTCACCCCTCCCATCCCCCTCCCAAAACATTGTCATGGTTTCGGCAAAAATCCAAAACCATTAGCTAAAAAAAAGTACGCTGGGTGACTCAGACCCAATAAATAAAAATGTTATTTATTATTTATATTATTACATATGGTAAGCAGCAATAACACCGTTCTAGCTGAGCAATAACCAAATTAGCCGCTTCACACTTCAGCGATCACTAAGTGCACCGTTCGGCACCAGAAGGACAATCAGATGGGAAGCTCATCAAACGTCCATTTACATCAGCAACCTGGTCAACTGTGAAGAGCACACACCAGTCAAATTCCCAACACATGCTCAGCACTGCGCCCGCTCACGACGGTGATTCAGATCAGGGATTATTTCACTAATTAGGAGGGATGTGCTCCTCTTTCCTGACACAAGCCGAAGCCTTCAGTGATCAGTGGATCAGACACGCGTTTGACATTCAGAGCTTGGTTTTGTAAATCCCAGAGAGGATTTCATCACAGACTGCCTGCCTGCTGCGGATATCACAAATTCTGTTTTCTTCCTCTTCATCTCCAACCTGCAGTCAGGCTGTGCTGGTCCTCCCGTTGTTGTGCTTCAGTGTCATCATCCTTTGGTTTTCCGTTTGAATGTTGAGCAGCATCTCACTGGGGTGATTTCCATGTTTCCAGTTGTGATGCAGGTGTTGAAGAAGAAGAACAACCAGCTACTCTGTAAATATATCAAATTAGGGACTAATGTGACAGTAACTTTACACACTCAGCTTCCTGTTTCCTAACTGTTGCTCTTTGGTGGAGCATCCTCCTTAAATACCGAATGTCAAGGCTTCAGGATCAACAGTACATGCAAATCGCAGGTGTCCAGGGAGACCTGTCTCCTTTTAAACCTCTGGACAGCTGCATGACAGCAGACATCATATGCACCTTATTCAAGGACGACACTTCAACATGTCAAATGTCCATCACCTTGGTCCTGAATCACGCATGCAGGAGTGGCCATGTGACCATGCTGACAATTTGTGGTCTGGCAAATATGTGTTGCTAAAATTAGGTTTTCAGTTAACACAAGGAGGACATGCGACAAAGTAAAAATATTCATTGACATATTTTCCACCGAATGTTCCAGCCTGACAGTATAAATAAAACCTTTTGCAGACAAGGGGGATTTAATTTGCATGTCTATTTAGAGTCAGCTTTGTGCCAGTGACTTTACCTGGCACCATAATTGGAAACCTTTTTATTTGTGAGTAGGTCGAGCATTTGGAAATGTTCCAGACCCACTTTGTCATTGGGACTGAGCAGTCGGCTGAATTTCCGGATTTTGTGCTGCGTTTTTGTTCTGTGCATTTTGAATGCGTTGATGACGTTCCTGCCAGCAGCCTTTAAAGTGCAGTAAAATGCTCAGTTTCAGCGCTACACAAGCAGACAGGTTTCACCCATCAGCTTTAGCAGGGAGGCAAAACACAAAGCACAGTCTCCTTTCACTGTCAGGGACTGCAGCTTTGGTAGCTTTGTTCTCCGCTTCTTTAAATCATCTTGTGTAAAACGATATGAAGTTTGACTCCCTGCAATATCAAAATGTCCCAGCACACACACACACACCCACACAAACACACACACACACAGCTCCTTGAGCCTTAATAGGCTCAACCAGTGTCCTCTGAGTGTAGCAGCTTTGCCAAATGTTGCCTTCCTTGAAGGACTCAGTTTTATAGTTTCCTGAGAGAAGCCTTTGATTGTCATGGATCATAGCATCATGCAGTGGGAGGTATCAGAGTTTTTTTCCCTACCAGCACACGCAGAGTTTTCTATTTCTTTTTGACTGTAAATAAAAAGAAACTCCCATTAGACTGCAACGAGTCTTTGGTAAATGTATTTTTCTTGAGCCTGATCTGGTGGTTGGCTCCCAGTCGTCATTGGGCCCCGGGGGAAGGGGCGTTAGGAGCAGGATGGACATCTCTGATTGCTTATTTCACTTTTAATTGAAGATCTTGTGATAACGTGAGCCTGACTGGTTGTTTGTCTCTGTATGTTGTCCTGTGATTGGCCGGTGACCTGTTCAGAATGTAACCCGCCGCTCACGCAGTGTCATGTCCGCTCTTGAAGTTCCTCAGTGTGTTGTAAATGTTAACTCTAAGAATAACAACAAAGACTGTTATAAATCTCAATCTGATATTTTATTTGGACAACTGACGCACAGGCTCCTGTTTCCTGTGGATGAAGAGTTCAGATCAAATCATTAGACTGAAGTGCTGTTTAGTAGCAGAGGCACAAAATACTCATCCACGTCTACAGCAGTCCAGGTTCACTATCTGGCACCAGCAGTGTGGAGTGTTATGGCAGTGTGGAGTGTTTGTGGGTGGGAGGACAGTGTGTTGTTGTGCCGGTGTCTTTCACTGATGCTGTCTGTGTACTGTGTCTTCTCAGTGAAGCTGCATCACAAACAGCTTGCTTCCTGTGTCTGCCAAGCCCCTATGAACAGGTTCATTACCACACATTGATTATTGGTATTTATCGATTCATATTGCTGGAGCATTATGCCGCTGCCAGTTTTGCTGCTCTCACTCTGTGTGGTTCTGTTTATATTTTATTAATCGTCTTAAGTGGCCGCTGGCTTTTTGCATCTTTAAAACGTAATGATTTTTTACAAGCTGATTGTGTGTTGGTTTTCCTCAGCTGTTTCAGATCAGTGGTATAAACAATGTGTTGCTCTCCGACTCCAACGTCACAGGTAGAAAGATCATTAAAGAGGAAAGGTTCCAGCAGGTCAGATCTCACAGTGGACTTTAATGACACATGTTACTATACATCATTACGCTCTCAGTCAGAGAATGAGATTTGATCATCTTAATTTTTACATGCACGCAATGGTCCGATAAATACGATATGGTCGAATCAAGAGCGGGATATGAGAGGAGTATTGACTTCAGGGACAAAATTAGAATAGATCTGGTCGGCTGAGGGAAGACAGTTGACACTTCCTGAAGTGAATTGTGGGTAGTTGGAGTAAACAGAGTCAGCCTGTCATTATTCCTGCAGGCAGGCGGGCAGGCAGTCCTCCGACTGGAGATGAGAATGACTTCAGATGGCTTTAAAAGTTGAGATTGATAAAGCTGAGGTGGGTGTCACATTCCCCTGTGTCATCTCTCATCACACCAGCTCCTCGGTAAAGAAAACAGTCATGGAGCGTGTTGCTGCCGCTCTCAGCCGTGAAAGATATTCAACAAACAAAATGTTTTTTTCTTTTTCTCCAGCACATCCACATCACCACTATCAAGTCTGAAGAATAAAGTGTGAGACTGAGCACTGTCCTTGGCTCATTTGTACGTGAACACAAAACAACCCCACAACAACATCCAGAAACATCTTTTCTTTATGTCGATGAAATTCTTTATTAATGGAATTTCTGGCGCCGGGAACCCTACAGCAGCTTGTAAAGTATTAGCTGACATATCATGTAACGAGTTGCTCAAATTAAAATATCCCCCTTAGATATGTTGGTGCAGAGGTCCTGTGCAGTAATGCATCCCAGGTAATTAAATACTGCCTTATCAATTAATTGCTCATGTTTTGCATTCTTTTGCTATTTAAAATGGAGCTAAGTAGTAAAGATAAGGACCAATAACACAATGTATGCAGTCTGCTACTGTGTCATGTTGTTTTTGTCCTTCACGACCACCGTGGAAAGAATGGGAGGTTGTCATTTTAACCTTTTGGGCACAATAAGATTAAGATTTCCCTTTTTACCGTTATTTACGTTTACATTAACTTTTTTAAAATCCAATTTAATCCAATTTTGCTATATTTGTGACACATTCTAATGTTATTTGAAACTTAATATTATTCAGGTTATCAAAGGTTAAAATGGGGGGTCGTAGCAGTTCCAGTAGAAACTGTCTAATGTTTCATGTCATGTCATACGAAGGCATCACATAAAATTCAATAACATGTTTTTAAAGTTTGAGACAAATTGAATATGAGAGATAATCTTGACATGAAATCTTCTGTCAGCTGACTTTACTCCATCTCCTGAGGAAGACAAGTGACAACGTGTCTGAAAGCTCTGGATAAATTAATTGAGAGGGCCATCAATCAAATTTGAGCCATTTACAACGATCCTCCAGCTCTGGATAATTATTTTTCCCACGTGCGCAGTTTTCATGATATGATATTCCATAAGTTAAGGACTGCTTGTGAACAGTGAAGTGGTTAAAGACTCACATTAATCATCAGTGACAGTTATTTACATCAAACTGAGATATTACTGAAAACGACACGTGTTTTGGTTCCACACGAGACAGTGTGAAGCTGTGGTTAAAGAGGATGTCTTCTAAGAACAGGTCAGCTTTGTGCTCGGCTGACTGATGAGAAACATCACTTAAACCCTCATGATCTCCAGGATTTATTTGCTTCCTATTATGTTCATCTTATAGTAGTAGCAGCTTCTCTTGGCAGGAAGCTCAGGAATGATGCTGTCATTCTCAGTCTTCATTCCCAAAATGGGCTCCAAGTTACATTGGTTGCATTGGTGTGGGTGTGTTGGTAAAGCTTCAGAAGAGGAAAAACAATGCAGGAAGGTTTCATGCATTTATAGTGTTTTCAAAGTTTTATCAGAGACAGATATACAGCATTTGGAATGGTAAGATAACATTGTCATAATAATTTCACCCTCCTTGTCAGTGTTTGTGAGACTAAACAACAGATTTATAGTGTTGCGGTTACAGTGTTGCAGTTCACCCCAGTGTGCATTGCACGTTGCTTTGGCACATTATATGCCAAACACAGCGCAGTGCGTAAACACATGCTGCTCTTCATTAGCACATCTGGTGAGGATGCTCTGACACCCTGTCTCTGTGAACTGACTGTGCTGTCAGTCGAAACCTGCACATGATCATGTGAGACGACTTAGAAACACGTGTGAGTTAATTTCTTTTTGAAAGACGTTAAACCTAACATTGACTTTGCGCCAGATGTGCCTGCTGATCAGTGATGCAGCTAGTTACCCCCAGTTTGTTTGACAGAGGATGTGGCCCTTGATAAGCTTTTGCTGAACATTGCTTTATTGTCAGAGACAAAAGATGTTTTGTCTGATATTTTGGTTTTGTCATGAGTGTAACGTGCTGATACGTTCACCATGTGGATATGATCAGTTATACAGTATATACTCTTCTTTGCGTCCAGTGTTAGATTGTGATTGTTATCCTCCTGTCCAATAGCTCTGAAGTTTTCTGGCGCACATCTCTGCTGTCTGACCCTTTTAGGTTTTTGGTGTTTTGCTTGTTCTGGACTCATTCCCTGTGTTGTGATTTATTCGACTGTGAGAGTTTTTACACACACCGCTGTGTCCCGTGCACTCTCTGCGTTTGAGTCTGATCCCTGCCTGTGTCACACAATGAGCACAGTGTGGTGCACAGTGATGGCTCACCGGTTGTTCACAATGACAGCAGCAGGGCTGGGGAGAAAGAAACCAGGTGATAATTGGGTCCATTTTCAGCACAACAGGGCTGTGAAAAACACACACACACACACACAAAAGCATTGCTTTGTCAGGACATGCTTCAATTAAAATCGAGACAGGGAAACATCCTCTCTGCACAGCTGCATCGTTAATCCTAAAACCTGTCATTGTGTGTGTTATTTGCAATTTAGATTTGTACACCTACGATGTTATGTTGCTTTTATATAACCTAACAACGAAAAACATAGAATAAACTGTTGTGGTTCGTATAGGTTATGCAGTAAAAATGAAAAACAACCACATCTGTTTGTCCTATTTCTTCCATGTGAAATTTCTCATCTTCTCTAAAAACTGCAGCACAAAATCTGACTTGGGATGCGCTCAGCTGTAAGAAATGGAGCTGGTCTTTCTTCAGTTCTTGTCTGAAATGTTGTGCTTTGGAAACAAAGGAGTAAAGTTAGCTTGAGTGAGTGAGGGAGCTTCAGAGCGGAGCTGTGTGTGCTCACACACTCCTCTCCCTCTCTGGGATGATTTTACAGCTCTGTCGTTCCAGACTGACAACAATTCAGGGCGTCTCAGAGCCACTGAGCTCACACTGATGTTTTCCCCAGACCCGTTGCTATGGAGACCAACATCCTCTTCCCATATCCCACTACATCTCCAAATCTTTCTATTTTCCATATTATTACACCCCTAAAACCAGTCGAAATGAAACCGACGCTGCGGCCGTCCCCTGTTTCTGCAGAGCTGTGAGAGAGTGGTGAATACTTTTCTGTCTCTTCCCATCAGGCAGCTTCATTTCAGATGTGAAATCTCACTTCCCCCTGTGTGTAGATAAGACATATTTTGCATTGATTTTGCATTGATGCAATACGCAAGTGTTGTGCATCCAGAGTGACAAATAGCCAAGCATCTCACCTTGGGGCAATGGTGACTTCTCACAGGAGTGCTGTTTGTTATATGCTGGTACCCCTGTGGTGCTTTCTCACTGATATAAAGTATTATTGGCAATTCCTGGGTGATATCACATCCCCTCACCCCTCATTGCCCCCACAGCAAGTGAAATGTAATAACAGGAGAATTGATTATATGTGTACCACAGCGCTACGCTCAGAAAATGTGTTTACTGTACTCCTCCTCTCGTCTAAATGCCAAGAATCCACTCTCAGCAGACGCTCCACAGTCTGATGAATGATTAATGAGTCAGAGTGCTTCCATAACTGGCCACACAAACACATATCCACCCAGGTAGATAAGTCATGTGTCAGTCCTTTGGCAGTGAATGTGCAAATGCAGAAACTTAAGTTCACATAGTATTAAAGTAGAGGGTTTCAAGTCTTATTCCCTGGTTTATGCAGACTTTATTCCGAGGCTGCATTTTGGACTGAGGGTGAAATGTGATTCATGTTATCGCTGAGGTGCGTCCTCATTGGCACAGTGGATTTGTGACCTGGCCACCAGCTGTTGGAGACCTGCCCTCTGTGGTTTTCTGGCAGAGTAGCTGTCCTCAGTCCTCCAATTTATACAGTGGTCTGTCTCATGGAGGATCTGAAAACCCAGACAATGTCAAAAGTCACAAGTGCGGTCCAAAATATGATAGGATTCACCCCGATTATTTCTTTTTATAACCTTCACAACTTTTTCTAACAAACACAAGACGTTTCTCTGTATGTAGGTGGTCAGCTTGGTGAAACCCTCCATATATCTCTAACGATATGTTTTGTTTTAGTTATGTTCTGCCCACTCTCACTCTGACCTCCCTCATTCTGCTGTACTTCCTTTATTTGTTTTCCTTCTTTGTACACTTGCTTCTCTTCTTCCTTGACCTCATGCTTCCATACATTTTTTCTTCAGTTCTGTGAAGGGTAAATTGTTGGAACCGTCCCTGCATTTATCAGACTTGTGCCTCTAGTATCATTTTTGCATTTGTTCTGTTGGGAGTGATTTTAATATTTCAGTGCACCCTGTATATGGTAATGTAGCAGCGATATTATTTTTCCACTATTAGCATCTTTATTATCGACACCGTAATAAATTTGTCTAGATTTCATTACCAAATAATGAAAAATAGTCAAAGGACACATGAAGGACTTATGTATATTTTTCTTTATTGGACTGTGTCCACACTGAATTATAATCATCCCTGTGTCTCTAACATATAAACGACCTTTTACTATCTGTCAGAGCACAGCGAAAAAATAAATGGAGAAAACAGCAGGATGAATTTGAACTACATTATAACATAAAAACTTGCTCTGGCTCATTTTAAATGTTGTGATGTGCCTGCAAGCAACACATCTGACCCCAGGTGCTGGTTGTACTTGACCCCACAGTATGTCTGAGGACAGATTTTGTGGAAACAACATTCTGGCCAACTCTCCCTGGATAGATCAACACCAGAAGATAATTGTCAAATTATCCAGGCTTATTAATGTTTCTAACACACTCAAAATGACGCCGCTCACCATCACAGCACCCACCTCCTATCAGCTGCTTCTCGCCCCAAATCAGTCATCTCCCACCATTCAGCTTGGCTCTGATGTCACTGTCCTGATTAAAAATATAGTAACTGAGTCATCATGCACCTCCGCTAATCCTGAATGCTACAAAATAAATAGACAAGCTCTTTGAATCACAACATCAATTACTGATACGATAAAAGCACCTCATGTGTCATTCAAGGAAGAACAATTTAATAACTCTTAGATGAAACATCACTTCACTGTTTCAAACCGTGTTTCACATTGTAACTGACACATTTTCTGCTGTGTCTCTGAAGCCAGGACAAATCAGCTCAGCTGTAATACCCATCTGTACTCCTTGGATTCATTCATTGTGAAATTTTTGAAAAATGTGTTGAAATCCTTTTGCATTGCAAACAAATGGTCCACCTCCTGTAACCTCACACCACGGCTGTAAACAAATGACGAATTTTCATCTTTCTGTTAATTGGGCGTCATTTTAGAGTAGACAATGTTTGCATTCGAAAACATTTCAGTTTGTCGGTGTTACATATTTTTTCTGTATTAATGAGGTTAAATGACAAATGATTTACAAGGCTGCAATATGTCAGAGAATGTAACAGGCTTGTTTTTCACTGAAAGAACCTGCTAACTCCTTTTAATATTACATGGATAATGAAATGGTGCCCCAAACTATAGAGGGGGGGAAAAAATCACTCAAACACAGAGATGTGATTTGAAAATACTTAGATAGGAGAGGAAACCAATATCAATTGCAGCAATGTAACTGAAGAAGGGCCTCTGCTGTTAGGCATCTTATTTTACTTCAGTGATGGTTTATTTCTTCCTGTTTTATGAAACAGTGACTCTCTTGAAAACATTGGAAAAGATTACAATTTCCCATGTGTCAGAATAATGTTAACCCTTTATAGGGTACTCACTGAAATACTTTGAAATTCAGCATTTCAACCTTAGAGTGTTATAGGAGAACATAACAAGACTTATTACTTTTGTCATATTTTTCAGAAAATTTAATTTTCACGTAGAAAATCAAGGTCAGTGAAGTTACCACATTTGGTTCCTCGCCCGTAAGTAGTGAAAAACAATTTCAAGAAGTGTATATATATATAAAAAATACAAGAAAAATACATACTGTATATGGTGAGGCCATTGGAAAAGGGACAGATCAAGCCGTGACGTGTTGTAGGGTGGTCTTTGCTGATTGGCTGGGTGAAGACCACATGCTTCTTAACCTCACTGAGGCACAGGGTTGGCATCATAAAGTATGTGGTCACCTGCCCGATAGAGGGTTAACAGTCTTTCCACAACTTTGGACCAGACTGAACTATCTCACCACCTGACAGATTTGCATGAATAGAAACCATAGTGCACAGAGGTTAAATCCCATTGATTTTGGCAAACTATTGACTTTAAATATAGTGTCACCACGAGGCACTCTTATCAGTAAGTGTTAGCATACTAACACACAAATAAATATAGTAGAGGTTGTACATAAGATACCTGCTAAACTTTAAATTGTCAGTTTAAATTTGTGTTTTAATTGTTTGTTTTGTTTTGTTTTGTTTTGTTTTGTTTTGTTTTGTTTTGTTTTGTTTTGTTTTGTTTTGTTTTGTTTTGTTTTGTTTTGTTTTGTTTTGTTTTGTTTTGTTTTGTTTTGTTTTGTTTTGTTTTGTTTTGTTTGCTTCCTTGCGCAAGTTGGGGAGGTGTTCTAAGCATTTATACCGGAGTCAAACTGATCATATTAACATATTAGCACTTGGCTAAACACACTGCTTTTAGTTTTATCCATGGCATGGCTGGAAGATTCATGTTTGTTGGTAAAATAGTTTCAATAGTTTATTTAATAACCTTTTTGTAATAGCTGACCGTGAAAGGGGTTTATTGAGGTGTAGAAGGGAGAAGTCACTGGCTCATTTTGTAAAAATGTGCTAGCATATTGCTTTTTGAACTTTCTTTTTGCTATTCAATTGAAAGTGTTTTTTTTTTAACTTAACAACAAAGCTTTGCATCTTTTATACTATAAATCATGTTTACTATAAATTTTATAGTACAATGGGGGAACCATGTAAACCACTGTTTTGGTAAGACCCATCACATGAACAAAGGGAAAAGCTGGATCATTTGTGTCTGCATGCGTTATAACAAGCTAACATGTAGCATGGGGGCATCAATATTTGGTGCAGGTCCTGCAGCTGCGCCTGTTCCCATGTATTTTTAATCTGGTCTGCCCCTGCTGTCCAACAGCAGGAAGAGGGTAAACTGGAGCCTGGAGTCTGAGAAACTAACTGGCCTCCTCCACCTTGATGAATAAGTAAACACATTGAAGCAGGCAGAGATGCAGTCGGTGAAACTCCCAGGTGGAGACAAGCATGTCTTCCTTTCTTCCAGAGGAAATGCTGTTTACTGGCTGCTGATGCCTCAGCTTCACTCCCTCTCAACAACTCCTCTAACATTTTCCTCTGAGTCCGGAGACATGCATCAGCTCTAATTCTGGCCATACACACACATATACACACACCTACACACACACACACACACACACACACACACACACACACACACAATATTCTTTCCACCACATTTCACTGACTGTGTTATAGTTATTTGAGGTATTTTCATGCACCGATCAGAATGTAATCAGACATAGATCTGTTCAGACAGAACAGGAAGTTGCACAATTGCAGGCAAAGTGAATAAATAGAACTAAGAGTAGTACCTCCAGCCTTTATACTAATCACATCCAGGCCTCAGTTTGTCAGATATAGTAAGTGATGCTCCCTTTTCTGGAGGTGATAAGCTAATTTCCCCAATGACAAACTATTCTTTTAAAAGTTTTTATTCATGTAGATTGCCTCACACTTTATGTTGGTCAGCATGTTTTGGTCTGATGTTGTTTAGGACCAGTGAGGGATCTAAGGTTGTCAGCAGAAATACAAATTATATTTGAAATATTCTTGAAACTTGAAACTAATAATTCTGTGTGTTTTTGTCAAGTTTGTGTGTGCTCTACAAATACTGGATCCTCTTTTGCTAAGTGAAATGTTTTATCACATTTTTATAAATTTCCTAATAAATAATGAGATTAAATAATAATAATAGACTTAATAAATAATGGGGAAAAACAGACATGTAAAATGTGAATGACTATGAACAGTTTAAATTTGGGGTCGTTCTTGACAATGATCAATATTTTAGTGTTGGTGTTGGAGCTATGGGCTCTTGGAGCACTATGGTGCTTTAATGTCAACTGAGGACACTATAGGTTCTCCTACACACAGAGGAGGTGAGGCGGCAAGTATTTCATTTGGTTGCAATATGCAAATTTACCCTAGATGTGTCTAAGTGTCTCTACGTTTTTCAGCAGTAAAAAAAAACCCAGAATGTAACACCAGACAACAAATTACAGCAACATAACAAAAAATATGTAGCTACACAAACAGCATAAAAAACTAACTTAGGAAAACCAGTATTTAATCCAAATATAAAAATAATAATAAAATAAGGGAAACAGCTAAAGGGCAGCATAAAGTGCACAGTTCTATGCACATATTTGCATTAAAATGTGAGGGGAATACCACATGAACACATTGTTAAAAATAGGGCAGCACATTTTCATTATAAGTTTAGTGGAAAAATATATATAATAAAAATATAATAAAAACTCCATTAAAAAGTCCCCTGGTTAATTGTCTAACTATACCTGGATTTATCTGAAGTATAAGAGACTTGTCTCTTAGTAAACACAACTGGGGAGATTCTGGCTGTAGTTTCTGCAACAGCTCCTCAGCACCTTTCACTGATTGTTTCCAAAGAGGAGGAAAGACAACAATCCTTCATTATATATAATATATAATAAAGGAAAACTGTTTCCTCCTTCCACTGAGGGTAATTGTCTTCCTGTTGTTCTGCTGTGTAACAGAACACCAGCAATAAACGCTGTCATTTTCCACATATTAGTATTTGTCATCAATTTAAAAAAAGACTTGCTTGTGTACAATGGCAAAAATTTTAATTGAAAAATAATATGTTCTCCTTCTTGTTGTTCCTCTCTCTCTCTCTCTCACACACACACACACACCAGCTCAGTATGGTCTCTATGGATTCATACGCAGCCTGGATGTCAACAGGCAAATGAACATTAGTGTTTTCCGAATGGCTGTGTTGTTCAACACACAGGCTTATTAAAATGGCATCTCATTACAGGCACAGAGTAGCCTTTTGATGAGATTAACTGAATTTTTTAACAGGACTTTCTCTTCATTATTATTCTATGTAGCATATGGATTTGCTGTAGCCATTATAGCTCTACATATTCATATTACAGGCAGCTCCGAAGCAGCTGGGAAATGAGCCAGAGGTGGAGCCATGCTGCTCTCCAGACAGATGTTGAATTTCAAAGTTCAAAGTGACACATGATCTTGAAACGGCTGAAGTATTTATGCTGGTGTCAGTGGTAGTGATCAGTTTCACCAGTAGTGGATTATTTTTCACTGATGCAGATATCGATCTTTGAATTGTAAAAACTTAGATCAAGGGCTGCACCGTGGTGCAGTGGGTAGCACTTTATGCCTCACAGCAGGACAGTGTACGGCTCGTCTTTCCATAATGTTCTCCCTGTGTCTGTGTGGGTTTTATCTGGGTACTGCAGCTTCCTCCCACAGTCTCAAGACATGCAGACTGGGATTAACTGGAAACTTTAACTCGACTGTGGGTGTGAATGTGAGTGTGACAGGTTGTTTGGCTCTGTATGTTGCCCTGTGATTGGCTGGCGACTTGTCCAGGATGTAACCTGATGTCATCTGGGATTAGCCCCAGCTCCCCCTGTGACCCTCTCGGGATAAACTGTAGATGATGTCTGGATGGAAAGGATATCAGATCATAATCTAGTCTACCATAAATATGAGCATTTCATCAAGGAAGCCTAAGAAATGTAGCAGGTTCTTCAAGATGTTTAGAACAACCAACCAAGTACTGTGAGAAATTGTGCAGGTGCTGGTGCAAGTAGTAGTTTTTCTTTTTGTTTGTATCTGAGTAAAACTAATGAGAACTAATGTTAAAAGTAATCCGTTGTGGTCCATTTAACCTTTAGTGTCTAAAACATTTACACAGCACTGTATATTACTGTATTTGGCGTTCCTGCATTTTAGAGACTAACTTGTTTCCTTTAAAGCAAAAACTAGCTTCTTAAGTCCCTTTCGACAAACTCTGAACTCCAAGCAGTTAATATAGAGATGGTGTTGTTTTCAGATTATCATTACAAATGTTTAAAATAATCACATCACATTTGAGGTAACGATCATGTAATCAGTAATCGGTTGTTATGTGCGTCTGAAAAGAATTCACGATTAAAAGCGGCTGTCACCTAGAGCAGACATAATGCTATACTTTAGAGCAGGCCTCTGGTGCATGTAAATTACATCTGGAGTGTATTTACCTTTCAGGTCAAAGCGGAACATGAAAGGCTCTTGTGGTCCCAGTGGTGGTGATTGTAATGAGGATGGGTTCTCCTCAGCAGTCGGAGCTTTGACCCACATTAGCTCTCTGCCAGAGGCCCGCAGAGGCAGGATGGAGATGGAGAATAATAGCTGGATATAGTGTCTGAGACGCGCATTGTATATTAAATTATACTCAGGAGTTGCACAAGACTGTGTGGAGTTCATAAAGTAGAGGGGATTAAAAGAAAGCCATTAACAGCCCCTGGCACATATTCCTGAGCGGCACTGTGATGATCTCTTGACTTAAACTGAGCTCGAACTATCCCATTACAGACACGGCATCGTGATTGTTGTTGTGGTTGCAGTGGACTGAATGATGTTCATCCAAATTTCTGGATATTTCAAATTCTCTGTTTATGTACACACTGAGAGAAGACCCTGAATTTCAGGTTATTTGGAAGAGATACAAAAAATAAAACACACAGCAAAATAAAAGTAGAACCCTAGGCAGGTAGAGGTAGAGGACACAAAAAACAAATTACACAAACAGAGCTGGTGAAAGCAAATGAAGCAATAAATGCTAAAAGATACAGCTGTCAATCCAATTTAAATTTCACCAACAATGTACGGTGTGTGTATTCTCAGCTTGATGCTTTGCTTGTTGTTCCTCTGTATTCTAGAGCTCCACTGTGTGAGCCCAACTGTTGTCACATGTTCCTTTATTGCCATGAACACACACCATGTTTGTTTTACATAAATCCTGTACTGAAGGACCAAATGTGTATACACTGTATGTGGAGCTGAAGGAACATCAACAAATGTGCATTTATTCCTTGTTGGCTCAGGTCTGATGGTAGCAGTCAAGGCAGGGCAGTCAGAAAGTACTGGAGGATGGACCAACACAATATTCTTTCTTCAGTTTTACATGGGTCTTTCTTAATAAGTAAATAAACAAAATAATAAATAAAACCAACAACTTCTTTATCTTTTAACTGACAAATCCTAGTACTAATAAAAATACAAATTTTGCAACATAAGTATGATAAGTGATACCAATTTCTATATTCATTTGTTTTCATCATGTTGTAAAATCTAATAATCGATAATATTTCTCTATACTATGGTTTTTAGAAGAAATCAGCATTAACATTGCCACACCATACTCAGGCATGCGATTGTTGGTTTTTTTTTACCTAAAAACTAGTGCTTGAATATCTCCTCTGAAATTGTTTAAAATGTGAAAACATTTTTCACATTTTTCGGTCCCTCAAACGCAGACAGTAATTTCCTGTCTGGAAATTATTGCCAAAAGTTAGAGGAAGTTAGAGTGCATCCAAAAATACATAAAAAAACAAAACAAAAAAACACAATGGGCATGAAATAGAGCCTGAGATGTGAAAGTGAAAATGGACATAGGAACAGCTCACTCTGAGTGTTGCCTATGGATACACCTTGCTACAGTACAGCAGTTTTATCTGATTAGACGCTCTGCACTTAAACGTATGAATGATGGTCCCATTATTCCATTACGTCCCAGTGTTGTGCAGCAGTTCATCTTTAATGGGGCTCAGCCCAACCTTTAAAATAATGTGAGCCAGCTGTTGTGTAGGTTCATCAGAGTTAAGTCTCACAGCGCTTTGTTGCCGCAGCAACAAGTATCCCATCCATCTTTTCCTTCCTTCATTTACTCAGGGAAGGCTTCTTTGCTGAGCAGGCAATTTCTGCCTCAGCAGTTCATACAGTTACACGCATTCCTGCTCAGGAGCCTCCCAGTACAACCACAGCCTCTTACTGGTAGGGACAGTACAGCTGTGAAGACACAGATGGGAATTGCTTGCCTTGCTGAAGGGCAGCTTGATGGACGTTGTTGAATTTACAGCACTTCTCATTTTTTCCCCAGAGTAATACTTTCATGTTGGGTCCATGTATCAGCTCTGCAAACCTTCAGCCTCCAGCCTGTCTCCTCCAGCTTTCATTCTGCCTGCAGGTCCTTCTATCTTTCATTTTCCTCCTCAAGCAGGACATTTACACAGCTGTTAATTCAATTACATGTATCAATTCATGATCTTGCTTGTTAAGAAGGCATGACCTATTAAAAGCAATCCATGAATGTGCAATACCAGCAATAGGTGTATTTTTAATCTGGCGGTGACAGTCATGTAAGGGCAGTGTCCTCATCTCACACAATGGAGGTAATTTCATTTCTTTCATTTTCTGGGAAAATCCTGCATGATACACCCCCCCCACACACACACACACACACACACACACACACACACACACATATATACTGTATATGTATGTATATTTCAACTGTGGTTTCTGTCTATGTTGCATCGCAACAACATTCTCTGATCTGTTGTTACTGCGGGATCCTGCAAAAGCCCAGATTATGACCCCTCGTCCAGTCCCAGTTACACCTATAGATTTCTGTTTTATCTTTGAGGAACTAATGCAAACATAGAGGAGGATGATAGTGGGAAAGCTGTTGCAGTGAAGTTAAAAATCTGCAATGTTGTTGTCATAATTGTGTTTCAATTGAGTCCACCTTTAATGGTATCCAGTTTGATCTGCACTATTTTCATATATCAGGTGTGAAAGTCACTGCCCATTTGCATAAATTGCATCACCCTTTTAAACAATTATGGTAAAATTGAGAACAGACCTCTAAGTGCAGGAAAGAAGACCCAACAGCTCAATGTGCACTGCAGTCAGGATTAAATGCAATTCAAGACGTGTTTTCCTCTCGGTGCAGATCAGGACTGAAAGAAACAGCTCTATGCTTTTACGTCAAACAGACAGCCTGAATAAAAAGAAAACATGAAGACCCTTTCAGTTAGGCTATAAGTGGAGCGTTTATGCATTAATGTGCAATTTAAGAGACTAATTCAATAAAGTTTGCTTCAGTAACATCCTCAGACAAGTTGCACTTTACGTGTTATAAAATGTATCTACAAGCTATTCTTGCACTTGATTAGATGTAGATCTTGGTAATATTAATAGAAAAAGAGAAATTGCTTGTTTGAATCATCCAATTCTTTGACTTTTTACCTCCTTTAGTTTTCATCCAGCTTTACCTGGAAGGTGGCTTAGACTAGCAATAAGTACTGCTGTAATTCCCCCTTTCCTTCTGTGAGGTTTACATTTATAAAACAAAAGATTAGTGGACAGGACAAACGTGCTCCCATTTCTGGTCCAGAGAGACTGTCTTTATCTTCACCAGGTGAGATAAGCTCTCCTAAAGGACATACATACTAAATATTTCATCCTGACTCATTAG
Source organism: Trinectes maculatus (assembly GCA_016785345.1). Taxonomy (NCBI): domain Eukaryota; kingdom Metazoa; phylum Chordata; class Actinopteri; order Pleuronectiformes; family Achiridae; genus Trinectes; species Trinectes maculatus. Next base: position 254,055 of record JAFBJQ010002244.1, read on the forward strand.
TATTCCTCTGCACCTGTTTTTTAATGTACCAGCTCTAATCTAAAATGACTTCACTCATAGGAATGGGCCTGGGCGACATACGCACTAATAATTTACTGAGGAAGCAACAAAAAAAAAACAACAACTTGGCAGAGAAACATTTGAAACTAAGGCAAACGGGCCCAACAAAACGTGCTTATTTATTCATAGATGTACCTTCATTTCCATATAAATGTGCATGGCCTCTTAGCGGTTTGTTTGTTGTTTGGATCCACTCAGTGAAAGCAAACAAAAATCTAATTTCTGAGCGGCGTTTCCGCCCGCAGAGGAAGCGCTTTGCCATTATTTCCCCTCGTCACATATTCTATCCTCGCCTCAGTATCTGATTTTGGAAATCACGGCCCGCGTATATGTGTGTGGACGGGCTTTTGCGGGGAGTTTCAGAATAGTGACTCACAGCTGTCATTGTGTTCCCACTTACTCTGGCTGCTCCGTCTCTCAGGTGGAGCGCCTGTGTGACAGAAAGACAAAATAGCCTGCTTCTCAGGCAGATGGTCACCCCCCTCCCTCTATAATGGAACTTACGAAAGTGATGAATAACACAGTGAATAATGAGTTGTTTATTGAGTTACTGGGCCCAGTGGCACGGGCCTGTGTCAACACTGTCCCTGTCACCAGGCAGCTCACATCATGAGCTTCATGTTGGTGTTATGAAGCACCAGAACATGTCATGGGTGTCATGGGATCAGTAGTTTGTTTTCTTTTTTGTTTTTTTTTAATATGATGCCAAACAGAGCAGATGAGCAGTGTGATTCTTATTAGTTCAAAGGCTGTAAACACTGTGAGAAAACCTCAGCATGAACAGACAGCATTTGTTTTCCTCCTAATGTCTCTGGCGTTGAGTGGTGTCTGAAATTCTTCACGACATCTGCACAACAAGTAAATAGATGGCTGACATTTGCCTTGATGAGCAGTTGCATTAATGGCCAGGGTGACTCATTATTAGTCATCATTTTGCTGTGTCCAGTGATAACACTTATAAATTATTGCATCTCTGCGTCTGTGCCTCTGGCCATTCATAGCTCCTCATTATAACCCATATTAAAGATGAATGTCCGTCCATTTTAGGACATCAGCTAATGCTTGTTTTTGTTTTTTTAAAGAATTAAATCTGCTGTGATCAATATATATTTTTTAATCTGAACAGGAAGTCAAACTACTACAGTAATGTAAAGGGGATTGCTCTAATGATGTAACCAGAAAATTGTTATTTCAATCTCTAATTCACCTCAGTTCCTCCAATGTTTTAGCATCTTTGAGCTCATTGTTTTGGCTTTACTGGTTCTCTTTACTTTTCTGCTTCGCTCCCACAGCACTCAGCCGTCCTGTTTACAGAAGAAGCAGCTGTTTTTGATGTTTATAATGGGAAAAATAAAAAGCTGCATCTTGAGGCACAAAAAAACAGTGAATTTGTCTGATAAATAAGTTAAATATCTCATATCTAAAATGCTGATCTGAGATTTTTCATATCAGCAAAACTGATTGATGCTTTTAGAGTGACACAGATGATGAGGCCTCTGTTATTTTATTCACAGAAATCTACACAAATCTTTACTATCTGTGACCTTAGCCCTTTGTATAGAACATGGACTAGAATGTTAAAAAATGTATAGTTGGCCTTGTGTCTAAGTTTAATGTCCATGTGATCACCAGCTTTCTGTTTGTGTCCTGCTTCCTGCAGGGAGAGACGTGATCATGAGGCTGATATGGAAGTTTGTGGACAAGATGAGGTGTTTTAGAAAAAGATCCATGTTCCCGTTCCTTGGCTTCCTCATCACCTTTCTGCTCTTTTTCAACCTGTACATGGATGGTGGATATGTGCTGGTAGGTTGGTTTCTCACTTTTGAGATGTGTTATACATGATAATCCTGATTTTTTTGCTGTCTGTATTTTGCCTTAGCTCAGCCTCCACTTTCTTTAGGAATTCAGCTGTTAATTTTGTTATACTTTTAATTTTAGGAGACTGAAAAACGACAACTGGGAGAGACACTGATGCATCCTGCAAACTCTGACAGATATGTCCACACATTCAGGGACTTGTCCAATTTCTCTGGGACCATCAATGTGACATACCGATATCTTGCAGGAATTCCTCTGCCACGCAAAAGTAGGTAAAATTAAGGTTTTTACCAAGAAAGCAACAATCTATTTATTTATTTTTCTCCCGTTATGAATTGTCATGTCATTTCTGTTCCCAGAGTATCTCACTATCGGTTTGTCATCGGTGAAAAGGAAAAGGGGAAATTATCTTCTGGAGACAATCAAGTCCATCTTTGATCAGTCCAGTTACGAGGAGCTGAAGGAGATCGTGGTCGTGGTCCACCTGGCAGACTTTGATCTGGTCTGGTGTGAGAACCTGGTGCAGGAAATCACCAGGAAGTTCGCTCACCACATTATAGCTGGACGCCTCCTGGTGATCCAGGCTCCAGAGGAGTACTACCCGTCTTTGGACGGATTGAAAAGGAACTACAACGACCCGGAGGACAGGGTCCGTTTCCGCTCTAAGCAGAACGTCGACTACGCTTTCCTCCTCAACTTCTGCACAAACCTCTCTCACTTCTACATGATGCTGGAGGACGACGTGCGCTGCTCCAGGAACTTCCTGACAGCCCTGAAGAAGGTGATCACCTCCAGAGAAGGCTCCTACTGGGTGATGCTGGAGTTTTCCAAGCTGGGCTACATTGGGAAGCTCTACCACTCCAGAGACCTGCCACGTCTGGCTCATTTCCTCCTAATGTTCTACCAGGAAATGCCCTGCGACTGGCTCCTCATTCACTTCAGGGGGCTGCTCGCCCAGAAGGACGTGATCCGCTTTAAGCCCTCGCTCTTCCAACACATGGGCTACTACTCCTCTTACAAAGGAGCCGAGAACAAACTGAAGGACGACGACTTCGAGGAAGATTCCATAGACATTCCTGACAACCCTCCTGCCAGCCTGTACACAAACATCAACGTCTTTGAGAACTATGACGCCGCCAAAGCCTATAGCACAGTGGATGAATACTTTTGGGGGAAACCTCCCTGCACTGGAGATTTCTTTGTCATAATCTTCAACAAATCCACCAAAATCAGCAGAATTAAAATTGTTACAGGTACAGAAGACCGACAGAATGACATACTTCATCATGGAGCTCTGGAAGTTGGACAGAAGTCTGTGGAAACCAAACATGGAAGGCAATGCACATCCTATATAACGTTGGGGGAATTCAAAGGCGGAAACATTGAGGTTAACAATGTGGACCATAAGATAGGCTTTGACATTGAGTGTGTACGAATAGTGGTCACTGCCAGTCAGAAAGAATGGCTCATTATAAGAACTATTAGTTTATGGACCACACAGCCAGTGAGTCAGTTAACAAAGTAACAGAGGATGTTTATAAGTATGTACAGTTTTCATTATGGATGCAGTTACTACGATTTACTGTGTTTTATTAAATTCAAAACAATCCATATTTTTTTGGGTTGTTTGATCTAGTGGATGTTTTCAGTGTGATGTAATAAAATGCACAGAATGTACAGAATGGAGCCTTTATACATATGTTCATTTACAGAAAATCTGTATATAAAATTGTTCATCCGTGGCTGTTGTCACTTCTCCTTCTTTCTAAGTATTTAAAGGAAAGTTCCCGGGATCTACAGGTTGCAGCAATGATCTTTAGCTTCTTATACATGTGTCATTTTTTTTGGCTCTGACAGATATTTTTAAAGTCTGGTTCCAGACACACTGAATCACCGCCCACACTCATGTCTGCAGCCAGACTCGATTAATGGATAATAGCCTTGCGTTCTAAGCTCGAATGAACATGAATGAGGGTGCATTCACCACTGTCATAGACTGCTCTTCTCACGTCTAAACTTTCTTCATTTACTGTGTGTTGTCAGTGAGGATTTGTGAGTAGCTGAGGTTATGCTAAGTGAGCAGACCTCAGTCAGATGGAGATTATAAAAGAAGTTCCACTGTTGGGTACAGGCAAAAGACAATCAGCCAGCTGTGTGAGGTGGCTACAGTATTTTCCTCTATGAATCTATAATGTAGATTTGTTAATCGATATTGGAAAAAAGGCTTCTTGCTTCAATCTTTGGTCTTTCTTCCATTCTGCTGGAATGAAATAACAAATGCACTGATCTTGTCAGCATCCTCTACGGCTCAGTTTTATGGATATAGTGTTATAGCTATGTGCTCTAATTTAATCGCTCTTAGTGTTCTTTGCTGCCATCTGCTGGTAGGTTAGCTCTGCACAAAGGGACAAAATAAGAGTTCAACATTGACTCCTGTGTGTTTTGTAAAAAGAACTTTTACTTGTCAAAAAATGATATAAAACCACTTTATTACATGTAAAATATCTATAATAATAATAAGTTGAAAAAATGACATTCTTAATAAGGACCAGTGGGCCACAGGGATAAACTGTGATGAACATAATAGCTCAGGACCATCAGTCAAATTCGATCATTTATTACATATTGAGTTAAAATGTCTATTTATGGTTATTATATCGTTTATAAGTAAATAGAAAATGAACTAGTGAAGTTTTATAATATTTTATTGGTTATCTTATATAGATACTCCTCTTCTTCATTTACCTTAACATCAATCAAAATACAAATTAAAAATGCCAATTTACTGTTACGGTTGTAATAAAACACAATATTTATTACAATTTCATGTCAGTAGTAAGTTGTGTGATAAATCTAACTTAATTTTGCATAAATTTATTTGAGTTGAAAAAAATATCTGAAAACTTTTGCCAGGTCTGATCACCTACAGTCTCAGTTGTTTCTCTCTGTCACTCTCTAGCACACGGAGCAAACACTGATATTTACATTGTAGGATGAGTCAGCATGCAGCTCCGTTTGGGTGAGACTCCTTATGTCAAGTCAAGATTGTTTTGTTTAGATTTGCCCTAAACCATGTCTTTGTCTCAGATATACTTACAGTGCGGCAATGAAGAAAAGAAAGAATTTAAAGTAAGAAAACCAAAAACAGATGTCTCGTCCAGCATGGACAGACATGTAAACAGTTTTATTTAAACCAAGCAAATAGAAACAGAATTACAATCTGGAAATAATTAATACAAATATTATGCAAGTAAGCAAAATGCTCACACATTTAAAGACTATGTGCAGATTATGTCCCTCTACTCTTCACATGTAAGACAGGTACAGTTGTCACCACTGCTGCAGTCACACGAGGCCACCTCAGGTGCTGTGTTTGCAGATGGTGTGTCCACTCCACCACTTTTATTGGATTTATTCTTTTGCATTTTCATTTTAATATACATTTCTACCTTTCCTCTCCTTTCAACTCTCTAATGTCTTTCCCCCCTGAGTATAAATACTGGATTTATACCCTTCACTTCTGCCTTCTAGTTAAATTTAATTCCCCGCTTCTTTCAGAGAATGCATGAATATTCACGAAACCAATTTTTGAAAAGCAGTATATCATGTTCTTTTTATTGTGTGCATCTATTCGATACCACATAGCATTTCAGTTCTACCAAGTACATCTAATTGAGTAGTAGCATCAAAAAAGAGACTTAATAGACTGACATTCATTTAACCAGGCTGCAATTATCTTAGACATTCTTGCCTCTGTTATCTTTGTTCTGCTTTGATGATTTAAATTAATTGATTAGACTTGAAGAACGTGTTTCAGATATTCAAATATTTTATATTTAACATAACAATTAGACAATACATTATTTAGACAATTTACCAATTAATAATATTATCACTGTTATATTGTGGAGAAAAGTCAATTTATATACATTCAAATTCATTGCTAACAACATCAAAAGTGACGTAAAAGTGGTAAAGTGACGTGTTCAACGTCATCAAACAGCGACCGGGAACCGTTAACCCAAACAGAAGCTAACAACAAAGCTAATGTTGGACGCCAGCCGCTGATGTTTTCAGTTTGGTAAGACGTTTGTTTCTCTTTCGTCGGTCTGTAGTGGTCTTCGTCTCTTCCCACTATGTTTCACAGAGTGGTGAGTTAGCTGCTAAGCTTTTCCTGGTTAGCATTTGCTTTTAGTAAGACAACTCAAATTTCCGAAGCCACAAGAATACTAGTGCGACGTGCTGTCGTGCTGGGTGAATAATTGAATGTCCGCCGCTTTAACTTCCTGGTGTCGTTGCTATGTAGTGTTTATGATTAGTCTAACATACAACCTAGAGCTTGGTCTGTTTAGACAGGCCTCACCGCTGTAGAAATGTAGAAGCTCAGTTGTTGCTGCTACAGGAGGGGTTGTCCCTGCGCTCAGCTAATAAGACAGACTTGACTTTCACAAACTCCAATAGATTTATTACATGCAAATAATACAAATATATAAACAAACAATCACGATCATCACCTCGCTGTAAATATGTTTATGTTGTTAAACATGTTTTGTACATGTACACACACCCAACACTTGAATATGTACATGTATACCTATTTATTTAGACAATTACCTAATCAGCTAATAATGTGACTCTCTTTCAAGGCATAAAAACCTACACTACACTACCTTCACACAGTGTAGAAGAAAAGCTGATCTCACTGACTTTAACAGGTAAAGGGCTGGTTTAAAAATCTCTCAAACGGCTGATCTCCTGGGACTTTTACACACCACAGTCTCATGTTATCCAGTGAGCGTCAGCCCTTGTTGAGAGATGTCACACGAGAATGACCAGGCCGGCTGCAACAGACTGGACAGAATACACAACTGATGTAAGCAAAAAGTACTTACAAGAAGTTTCCCCAAACTAGTTTCATACACTCATGATGGTGATTGCAGTAAACTTTGGTGGCCTGTCTAGTCACATGATCTGATACCAATAGATAATCTTTGTGGTTATAAACCTTCAGGGCAAATGTAGCATGAATGTGCAGCATGGGATATAACAAGTAACTACAAATTTGTAATGGCAGCTGATCTAGATTAAAATGGGTACTGAGGGTGACATTGCATTAAGATAAAACTGCCAGACCAAACTTTGACCAAGCTTTGAAACTTCATTCCAGGTGGGCTATTTAATGGTGTCATGTGCTGTCAGGCTCTCTCGTTTTATGACTGCACACAAGTATCAAATTAATTTTCCCACATGACATTTGTTTATATATTTATAATATTCAATTTGTAATTTTAACAATGTGTAATACATCATTATATTACTGTCAAATCATTCGACTTTCATTAGACTTAATACAGTATTGTATGTTTGATATAATCGCTCTTCTATTTTCTTATTGCACAGTATTGCATTTGGTTCACACTTGGTTCACAAAGGGACCAGCATACAGAGACAAAGCGAGTGACACTTACATTCATACATGTGGTCATTTTAGAGTCTCCAATTTAGCTAAATTTAAACTGTATGTTTTTAGATTGTGGGAGGAAACCAGAGAACTCACAAAAACCCATGAAACACAGGCGAGAGCTTGTGTTTGAACTGGGATTCAGTCAGCTTTTTGCTGTCATACTAACCACTGCACCACCACCTTGCCATCCTTAAATAGATATAGTTTATCAGAAAAAAACACTTAAGGCAGAATTGCAAAACTGACTGTTATGTTTACTTCTTATCTGACTTTGCAGAACTGAATGAGGTGTGGCACCCTGCCACTGCAGTTTTGTGAGTCCTGCTGCTGCAGGGATGGGCCAGCGGATCTCAGGTCAGGCGGTGATGACCCGTCTGCCTGAGAAGCTGCTGAAACATGTCGGACTGGTACGAGAAAGTGGCAACCTCACCTACGAGGAGTTTCTGGCTAGAGTCGCAGAACTTAATGATGTGTAAGTCTCAGTCTGCAGATGACACTAAACTGTAGCCTTACAATGTGATGAAACAAATGCTCAGCCATGCACACAGCTCCCTGTGGGGACCTAGGTGTAGAATCTCCTGAGCACCCTGTTGCTGATCGTCAGAGACGACATATTGGGTAAAATAAGTGATGTAATGTAAAATGATTTGGTTGTAATGCACCAAACAGTTGTGTGCATTACAACCAAAAGTTGTTCACAACAACAACAAAGAGAGATGTAAAAATAGACGTGTGTGGCCTTACTTGTCTCACAATGCTGAATGTTATGGGGATGTTTTATTTGTAGTATCGGCTTTTCCAATTGAGACCTAAACACCAGGGCAGTAGCACTAATCCATCAGCCAGGATCTGGACAATTTTATTCCCCAGACCCATTGGGCCCAGCCTCTGCCAGTTTAATTTTAGCTTGCTTACTGTCAGCAATGGTCGCATGGATGCAGGATAATGTTGTAAAATTGAGGTAGTCAGGTAAAACACACCTGAACTAAGTGTAGGTCCTGAACTAAGTGGTCCACACACGGCTCATATGAATATATGAGCTGTTTTGTCCTATGGATTTTAACACAAGCCAACAGCAGTTGAGTTGAAACACGTGGCCAGAAATGTATTTCATATTCAGAATGTGTCCCTTCTCCTCTGCTGAATCTCTCTCAGTACGGCCAAGCTCGCTGCTGGACAGCAGAAGCACCTGCTGTTTGAAGTGCAGCCAGGGTCCGATGCCACTGCCTTGTGGAAAGTGGCCGTCAGGATCGTCTGTACCAAGGTGAGAGTTAATGTCCCTTTCCAACCTGAGCATCTGCCTGCATCTTTTCACTCTGTAAAAAGAAAACTGTCTAACCTATAATTTACAAATATGTGTGAAAGAAAGGGTGCCTCATGTCTCGTCATTTTTCGTGATATGAAGTAGTTTTAGAACAAATTCATGTCTTTGACGCCCGCGTGCACCACTTTCTGTATTATTTACACAGACCAGCTTATCACGCATATGCATTAAACCAGCCACTTTGATATGATATTTGAGTCATGTGACTGCCTCTGCTCCCTCACAGATCAACAAAGAGAATGGTATGGTAGAAGCATCCAGGATCATGAACCTGTACCAGTTCATCCAGCTGTACAGTGACATCACCAGTCAGGCTGCTGAGGTGCTGTCTGCAGAGGGCGCCACTGAGGGTTCATCTGCTCAGCTTCCCTCCACAGACTCCTGCCAGGCAAGCATGTGGATGGGCAGGTCAGTTCACATGACTTGATCCTACTGAAATAGCCCGTACTTGTCTTGACCAGTGGGAATGTGAAATGGGTAATTCGCAGTGACATCGATCAATGACTTGAAACTTTGTAGTCTCTTTTTTCCCCTTTGGTTTTGGCTCATAGTTTTTGTTTTTGCGGCACATTTACGACTATACATTTTTTTTTACAATTAATGGAAGGTTGAGCTCTTTCTGTTTGTGTTTTTATGCAGAGTGAAGCAGCTGACTGATGAAGAGGAGTGCTGTATCTGCATGGACAGAAAGGCCGACCTTATCCTTCCCTGTGCCCACAGCTTCTGTCAGAAGTGTATTGATAAATGGTAAAGTGATAGAAACTGCTTGTGTTTCAGTCACTTTTTTTGTAAATCCTTTTAGTTTTGTCACAGAAAAGCTTCTGTTTTTTTTGTTTCTGTAGGAGTGGACAGAGCCGAAACTGTCCAATATGCCGCCTCCAAGTGACTGCTGCCAATGAATCGTGGATAATGTCTGATTTCCCCACAGAGGACGACATAGCAGGGTATATCCTCAATTTAGCCGATGAGGCCGGCCACCCGCACAGGCCTTAACACACAGTCAGATATCGGATGAGGGAAATCGCCTGTACCAAGTAGACTTTTGAACACAAAACGTCACTTTCACTGAAGAGATTTTTTTCTCTTGAAAAGCTGCCAACTCATAGTAAATGTTTTCTCCCTACATAATTTTTCAGTGACAGGCCCAGAGCATTAAACCTGAAAAGCTTTATTTTACATGTCCTGTCATTTACAGCTCATTTCCTGGAAACCTTCCTCAAAATTATTAAAAGTTTGCCTGGATATTTTACCAGGATACTTCCAAGCATCGAGTAAACAATTTCCAGGAAAAAGGAGACCTTGTTAGTTTTAGTTATTACTTATCTACGAAACCAGGAATTTATGCTGCATGCAATTTAACAACTATGCAGCATAAACATCACCTTAATAAATTAGTTCTAATGACCTAGCAGTTAAATAATATTTAAATTTCATATTTGTAACATGTTTCATAGATAGATGACAAGTAACTGTAAACTATTTTTAACTTATTTTCTTGTTTTGATAGTGGTTGGCACTATCAAAACAAGAAAATTGTTTAGTGGCTAAATGCCAGGTAAATAGGAAAATGGTAGCAAAGGTTTTCAGAAAATTAACTGTAAAATCCAGGAATGTTAAAAGAAGCTTTAGCATAAATCCCTAAAAAAATCCCGAATGCTATTTGAAACCAACATATTGTAGATGTAGTGCTTTTTTGGACCTGTGAGTGAAAGTATGTTGTCTGAAATGAAATATATTGTTTGTAGTAAGCTATAATAAATTATAATCCTTCAGTTTTACAAACACAGTAACCAAAAGTACCCTTACAACTCTTTTAGTACTTTGAACTAACTTTGGCGGAAACAGACGTGGGTTGAGACAAACCAGACAATTTTTAATATGAACCTTGGTCAAAGGTTGAGCTGAATGAGACAGAAGATGACACACAGAGGTGAAATGTCAGCTGTCTTATTTACAGAAGGCTCATTAACATGACTCCTACAGACACACTGAAATATAGAGGAATGACTTAACATTCCATTCAAGTATTTGTTTTTTCGGCTCAAAGTTGAAATAGCACTCTAGTGCTTGTGAAATGCTATGAAATGGCAAACTGACAATTTTATGTTTGAATTTGGTTTGGGATGTGATAATTCGTAAGATTCACAGGTGAAGGATGTAGAGTGGTATGCAGCTTCTCATTTCTCCAGTGGAAAACAAGAGAGTGCAATTTAAAACTGTAGATCCTGTGCTTCCACTGTAAATCCAAGCAACAAGTCATGTCCAGTTAGAGTAGCCAGTCAAATTTATTTTACAAACTCACATGACATGCCTTATACACGATTATAAATTCAATTGTTCTGGACCTAGTGTTGTGATGGGTACTGGAGCAATTAATAATTAGCAGTTTTATATGACTTGGCTTGTTGTGAGTTTTCTTAACTGTTGGAATTAACCACTTTTTGTCATCCATGCTGTTTTCATATACTTATATATAGAGTATAATTATTTTCATGCAATCTGGTTGCTGTAGAAGTACTGTAGATTACACTCTCCAACACCCGTTGTTGTCTTTGTTATGCTATTAGTTTAAGATAACTGATATACTTAATTAGGCAGCTTCTCGGTTCCAGCTATCCTCTTGTATATTATAAAGCTAAAACTTAACTTTTATTTTCTCTACAAGTTTCAGATCCAATTAATTAAAGGAAGAATTAAACAGACCATTGCAGAAAGAAGTTTCTGTTAATGTGACCCATGCTGAAGTATTTTTTGAAATGTGAATATGTATTAACCTTATTTTTAATTACAGTGAGAGTGTTTTTTTCTAAAAATCTAATGCATTATTTAAAGCTGTAGAGTAATAATTTCTAATATAGCTTGTTGTGTGTCACTGATTAACTCAAATTTGCATTGACTGCTTATTTAAAAGTGAGAGACTGTCTCCACAAATATTCAACAATAGCATGTATTCATAAGATCTTACACATTAAATATTTAGTTTTTTATTTCCTCTTCTGTTAATAGGCTATAAAAGTAAAATCTTAAATGTACCAAAGGTAGCTTTGGGTTATTGCTGAAAAAAAATAGCACTTTACAAGCTGACTGTCGCTTCAATGTTTGTGTTGTAGCTTCCTCATTTGTGCACTACAACAACAGAGGATTTCCTCTCTGTGGTGGAACATATTATCTGAGACTGTAATCCAAGAAGAGTTGAGACTTTGTGCACCAAACAGTTTCCTTGCACACAGTAGGATGATTTCTTTTTCCTTTTTAATAAATTAGGAACATGTCTGATCAGAAGCTGTCTGATCTGTATGCTACATGACTGCTTACATATAACCTTTGACATTTAAAAATATGATAAGCATAGTTCAACAGAGTTCCAAAACAATGTTCATATTATCCCTGATAATATTACCAATATATTTTATGTAAAGCCAAGCACACCAATGGCTGTGTAATGTAATGTTTAGACCTTCAGGTGGAAGCATTATCCTATAATTCTACAGACATGGCTCTGGAAATAATTGAAGACATTTCATTTGCGAAACTGAATAGAAAATGATTGAGAATAAAAATTGTTCTTATTGTATCATCCTTAATAAAGACATTCTTTGCAGTTTCAAGACTTTGTGTCTGGGTAGATTTAGTTTAACAGTACTCTGATTCTTCCACTGTGCTGTAAATTTATTTAACTCATTTTAACATGCACAATCATATGCCGTTAATATGCAAACACTCATGCACCAATGATGCAACATCACACACACACACACACACACACACACAGCAACTGAGACACTTCCTGTATGAACAACAGACACAGCTATCAGGCACTGCACCCTCTTATAATGCGGCTCAGACTAAGATATGCTGATATGATTGGAGATAGGGTGATAGATAGGTGTCCCTAAGGGGCCTGTCATTATTACAGCCTTGAGTACTTAATAGTACATAATAGTACAAAAGTAATGGGAACACATTTCACTGTTGGGCAGTCTTTATTTTAAATATAAAAAACTATAATGATTGACAAATATCATAGAAAGTTATGAGTTTAACAAAGGTTACACTTGCACCAGTATGGCAGTATTTGCTCGGCCTCATTTGCAACTGACAAATTAACTGTGAAAATCCAAATATCACTGCAGCCTTAAAGTCATCTTTTTCTTTCAGATAATAGGTCTCATATAAAATAATCTTACACATGCATCTATGCAAAAGTGACACAAAAGTAAACCATACCCCACTAACTGAGGAAAGTGGGCAAGAATAGTTCAAAATTCTGCTTCAAAAAATGTCTATTCTGGTTTAGGTTTTTGTACACCAAAATATATAAATATAAAAAACACTCCACAAACATTAATAAGCCTTCAACACATAAATATGAGGCTGACAAAGTTTATGTATTCAGATTTGAACAGTCTTTAAATCAGATTTCATCATGCTGCATAAGGTAAACAACCCCCCCCCCCCCCTCCAAACAACTACAAAACACAATTTTTTTCTGGTTGACGAAAATTTTGTGCAGACAGAGGTAATCACTCACATGGGCTCGTGCCAACCTCAGTCTTCACTGCATCCACTAGAAAGCTGAGCTCATTGCACAGAGTCTCATAGCGGTAGGCCATACGGATTTGAGCTACGTTTGTCCGCCGAATGTCGTTGCCCTCTGGTCCATCCTGAAGGTAGTTCAAACCAATGAAGTGTTTCTTTTCCTGCAAGTGAAAAGGTTTTTAAAAATTTTGAATATTTATCAGATTGTGGCAAATTGGTTTTGTACAGAGCAGGCAGGGCCTGTGCGAATTAAACCATTGTTTCGTTTTTTAAGTATACCATGTGTCATATATATACTCGACCTGCTTCAGCCTGTCTAAAGAACCCACTCTCCCATATTGTATTATGCAGTATAGCAGTATGAGTTCAATCATGCAGTTTCATTTTTAATTATCCTTTTGTGTTAAAATACCTGGTGTGAGAGGCCGCTCTGCAGCACACTGTTCCTGGCAATTTCACACAAATCACAGGTGCTCAGCTTCCACAATTGGCCTGCAATGGCATACTCCTCCATCAGAGCCTCCTACACACGGGTTAAAGGGAACATTTGTAGCAAAATGTTTTCGTTTTGATTTAGTTTAGTTTTACTGTTAGTTCTGCACCAAATGTTGTGCATAATACTGTTACTGATTTCTTAATCAGTTGCATAGAACTATCAATCTGATTGACTAGAGTTACTAAAACCATTTTAATAGCCATGATAACAAGTGATTGTTCATCATATCATGTTTCATCCTCATATTCCTGTGGTCCAGACCTTGGTGTAGTGGAACTGCATGGGGTCATCTGTGGAGAGCGACACACACAGGCCTTTGTATAGGAACTCTCGTAGAGGGTTCTTGGAGTATTGCAGGAACAGGCTATTGTTGCTCAGTGGGGACATGGCTATTGGGACCTGGGCCAGATAGTACAGGTACTGCAACACAGGACTCTGGGGAGGAGGAGGAGACACTAACAGTGCAGTAACTGGAATGTAAAATAATTTAGGGTAATGTTTTTTTTTTAATCTGTCTATCGATCGATTGATAGATCGATCTATGCACCTTTTTGAGGTTGAGTCCATGAGAGATGTTGTCAGCTGTGAGAAAAGCAGAGACCAGGTGTGTGATGGAACCAGCCTCACCACAGTGGGGGCGAAACTGGAAGGTGTTTAATCCTCGCTCCCTGCGGAAGGACAAATAAAAATACAGAAAAACAAGAGCATTTTAAAATTGCATATTAGGCTCATTAGGCTATTACAGTTTCCAAAGCACTGGCAAACAAAACTGTTACCAACAACGACCCGTTGAGCAGGTCTATCTCCACTGCACCACTTGGGCAACATCAGGGAAGTGTGAATTTTTTTCATCTATACATGATAAATATGTTTTATCTGTTTCTGGTAGATCGAAGTCTTGTGGCTATAAATACTGATGAAGTTTCAGGTGAAAATTAGTAGCCCCTTCATGCATTTTTTATAATCAGGTTTTCTATCACTCTGTTGCTTTAGCTTTTTACCTATATACCACCTTTTTCTGTTTTTCACTAATAAATAAAAAGACTTTCCCTGTATCCGTGCTGGTAACTGATTTGGGATTGGATGTCATAAACCAGTCTGGATTCTCCTGCAAAGTTGTTCCATGCAACAACATGTCGGACTTACTTGCGTAGATTGTTAAGCACCATGATGTTGGCATACATGTAGAACAAGTAGTAGGTATAGGGGGGGTTATCGTCTGTGGTCCATGCTTCAGGCTTTGGGCTTTTGTAAGAGAACAAGTGGTCACTGTGTTTGGACTCATCATCCACACTGTCAAACCCTGTCACCTGCAGCACAGATAGCATAGATACACTGATATGATAACCATGCATGCTCTTTCAACTTATTCTGTTTCAAATGCCACCCGCTACAGATTCCACCCAGCATCTCAGTACTTACATATTTTAAAAACACATGTATTTCTTTGTGCTTCTGTGGATTGACCGTTGCCTCATAAAGAGGGAGAAAAATGTTCTCCAGCATCTTGGCAAAGTTTGCCACTATTTTTTTGGATCTGAAGATGTCACTGCGAGACAAAAGCAAACACATCAAGTTGTCCGTCCAGTTAGACGACAAACATATTAGGATTTCTTTGCCAAACTAAAATAAAATAATGAGTCATGCCTTTCTGCAGAATTTAGAGCCATCGTTTCGTAAACACTGTCTCAATTTACCAACTAAGCATTTTCTAATCTATGAAACACTTGACTCTTGTTATTTCTTTACTCAGTATTTAAAAGAGGAAGATACTTTCTACTTGTTAAGATGCAATAGCTGTATATCTTTTATCTTATATGTGTTCAACTGTATTTGCTGTGGTTATTTGGTAATATGTTATAACTGTTCCCACAGTCCTCTCACTTATTAATACCTTTAGTATAACGAGGATGGCATTTGTGTTATTGGTGATCATGTGTGTGCAGTCTTCTGCATTCACTCACTAGATCCTGGGAACTTGGATCATCCACCTCATGTTGGGTGAGTGGACTTTATGCTGGATGAACCACTTTGCTAGGCTCTCCCACTCACTGGGAGAGCGGCCATAAATGGACAGACGGGGCTCAGCATGCTGGTATTTACTCTCCTCCAGCTCCTGCGCTACTTCCTGAAACACACAACAAACAACAGGAAGACTGTGAGCTTTCTTGCTAGGGCAGAAGAAGGCAAGGAAATGCTCTTTACTTCATCACAACCAGTCACTACAACATAATTTCACAAAACTCACTAAAGATAGCAAGTGTACATGTAAATATCATATATTTTGGGGTACAAAAAGTAATTCCAAATATGTAAGAGCCAAAAAGATGGAGTTAAAGGTCAATCTGCTGCTGTCTCACTACTATTGATTTTGCAATAGCTCGATGCCATGACATGCTTTTGATTTTGTGTGTGTGTGTGTTTTGTTCCTGAAAAAAAGTCCCACCTCAGTTGTAATTTCAATAGTTACATAGTTTACATATTTGGTCTATTAGGTTTCTGTGTCCCCAGTCGAATTCTTTCTCAGATCCGCTTAACTGAAAATCCAATTAGATGGGGATTAATGGGGATTAATGAAAAGTGATATTAAAACGCACAACACCTTGACTAGACGTGCAAAGTATTCTCCCTCGATGTAGTTGTCAGTCTTCAAGTAAATCTCTCGCAGTTCACTGGCTCCCACTGGGTTGTACTTGGAGTTGAACTTGTCAAAGCGGTGAAATGTTTGTCTTCCCTAGGAGAGTAATTTGTAATGAGAGAGAGAGGATGAATCTTTTTGATGATCACATTCTCATTCCAGCAAAGTGACTGTGTTGATTTTGAACGGACCTTGCAGAGCATCGAATGTGATTGTGAAACAGCACATGAAATGCACAAACACCCATAATTGCATCCTTGTGTCAGTAAGCACGGGTCAGTGAAATAGAAAACAACAGTTGAATACTTAGTAAGCACATGTCAATTTACGTGAAGGGCCTTGAAGTAAACCTAAAAGCTGATGAAGACTTTGTCTGAATTTGTCCTTACAGCATGTACATCCAGTGAGTCTACGGTGAGGTCATAGGGGTCCATGTGGAGATTGTCGAAGACTTCCTTCAGAGTTAACTTCTGACATCCTTTGTCCAGAACCACACGATCTGCCTCTGTCTGGTATGTTGTCTGTATAAATTTCAGCAGATGCTTCTGGTTCATACAAGCAGCAGCATGTATATGTGTGTCCACCTGTGTTTGACATATAGCAGACAATTGTTTGAATCAAAACGTGACAGTGGGTTCATCAATATAAGATTATTCAGACTGAGGGCACTGAAGTTAGAAATAATGTTGACTTGTAGTAAAGCAGCCCCTTGTCGTCAAGGCGGAAGTTGAAGGTGTGTCACTTAACTGTAATTGAATCTTTAAATCAGAAAATCTGTTGCGCTATTTAAAGTTTTTATACAGATCTAAATAGAAAAATGCCAACCGACCTTCCTGACGTTGTAAAAGTCTCGGTGTGGGACGCATTTCAGCTCCTTTAGCTCTGCCATTTCATTCAGCATCTCATGAAGGTAGAATTTGGAGGCCAAGAAGTTCAGTCTTCTGTGACAGTAGGTTTTGCTGTGATGCAACACAACAGTAGATAAGCAAAAGAAAAATTCATTTCTATTAACTAAAACAGGTCAACCAGCTGGCTCCTGTTCAGGTCAGACAAGGACATCTCTTCACACTGCATTGCAAAGTATAAGTAAAAACTATCTAATCTCTGGTATTTACGTTGGGCCATCAGCTATCATAGCCAGGACATAGCTCAGGTCTATGGCAAAGGTCTCCAGGTCGGGGTAAGGGAGGCTGTGGGGTTGCTCTTGTTTCAGGGCATCTGCATTGTCGTAAACATGAACAATTCCATCCTTCATCTTCAGCTCATAGTTGAGGTCCTCAGGAATACCCTCCATGGAGTATGGGTCCTCTCCTTCGCGGGGGAAAGGCCAGATGTCTACAGATGATGGAGGTAAACAAACCAAATGGCAAATGAGGAATAATCAGGGTTTTTTTTAAGTTTAGAGAATACTTTATTATCAGCCTGTGTGTCCTTGCCAGGTGATAAATATACCACATTGAATTGTCATAATTATTTATAACAATATTTCAGCACAATTAAAGAGAATCTTTAACTTTAACTTATCAATCTCAGTATGTATCAATAAGTATATGTGACACATGCCAGTTTAAATAAGATGTGGTGCCACTGGGACACTTTGTTAACTTTGGTAAGCCTGTTGGTTGTTGAAGATGTCATTTTTCTGTGGCTTACAGTGTTGCGGTTTGTGATTTGTTAAAGGGAAAAGCTGTCATTAGTCTAATTTGACAATATGTTTATTGCTGTTGTTGTTGTTTGCTGGATTGTATTTAGCAGAGGCCTCCAGTCCTCTATCTATAGTCAGGAATAGTCTGTCTGACCTCAGCTCTCACACTCTTCACACTATCTCCACTCGACATGAACAACAGCTCTAAAATAAGCATGTGGAACAGTTAGAAGGCATTCACTAACTGAGCTGTAGCAGCGGTTGTGCCCAACCTACATCAACCAATCAGATCAATGTAGCACTACCTCTTTTTGTAGTTCTTTTCAGGAGCTTGACTTCCTATACTCTTTTTTTGGAATCTGGTATTTACAGGTATTTTATCAGTCTTATCAATGGTTGCTGTCAGTGCTTCTTTCTGCTCTCAGTTTGAATTCTTGTTAAACTTGTCCGAATCGTATCCATCCATCCTCCAAACTGTTTGTATCGTCGTCTTTGCTGAGCTGAACAAACAGCTACAGACTTAATATGTGAATGTACATTCCCCCCATTTAGGTATGTATGAGAAAAGCATACACACATTTCAGTTTTGCACCCACCTGGTAAGATCTCATCCTCCTCCTGCCACTTCTCATCTTCGGCATTACGGAGGAATTGGGCTGTAGTTCTTGGGAAGCGGTGGTATGCCAGTCTGGAGTATTTCTCTCTGATAAACAATGCCCTCAGAAGACTCTTGGCTGCCTGCTCATAATCCTCCACTGTGATCTGGAAATGTCATAAAAGTGTTTGAAAAAGCTACATATTCATGTAGTACAACATATTCCTTGATCCCATGAGTCTTTGTATTTGAAAGGATTCATTGGAAAATATATGAGGTTGCCCTTTTATAATAGTTTTATAATAGGGATAGTACAGTGAATCTGTGGTACACAGCTAGAGTCATGCTCTTCCTGTATACATCAGGTGAAAGGAAACATTTTGTATTCTATGGGGAAATGGCCACTGGGCTCCTCATGTCTGATTATTTAGGGATGTTTTTTTGGGCACCCATTAGATTTAATGGTGGAGGCCATTTTGATCTCTGGAACACTTGTGAAGAAACAGTCACATATTTATAGTAAGTGTAGTTGTGCATTTACCCCTGCACAGTAATCTCCACTGATAGTGAGTCTCTGGAAGTCTGGGAAATTCTGTGGGAGGCCTGGCTCCACTGTCGCTGGGGAAAGCATTGGGGAAGTCAGAGAGACCCAGTCACCACTGACTGGTATGTGCAGAGAGACAGACTGGGAACGCTTCAACATGAAACTCTTCTTCCTGGTGATTCACAAGAACAAATGTTAGTGTCCTTATGAACTTAAATTTAGTATTTTATATTGTCATAACTAAATGAAAGGAAGCATAGTCGATGAAACATATTTCCTACTTCTTAACGGATTCTTGAGATTGCTGCTCGGCCATTTCCCTCTGTAGCGCCCTCTCCCTGTTCTCGTGCAGTCCAATGGGACAGTCCTCCGGCACGGTGAACAGCGCCATAGCGTCCTTGGTGTCTTCCTCTTTCAGGGCTGACGCATAAACCTTCTCTGCTATGAGACGTACTCTCTCATCCACCTCACTCATAGACATTTTGGGGAAATGTCGTGGCATTTCTAGGAAAATCGACAAAGTTGTGAGTTTTACATCCATATCACAAGTCCATGTTTTGTCTTGTCAACGAAAGCAAGGGTGAAAACGGTATAGTGACGAATGTAAAAAATATGTACAATTTGCAAATACAGGGGGTCCTCGAGTTACGACGGTCTCGAGATATGCCGTTTTCGTCTCCCATGAACTTCCTTGTTTCGGCTTAAGCGGTTTGCCCCGTAAATACGTACAGACTTCGCATGGGAACTAGTTGGTGCCGGCTCCCCAACACCTCCACAGCACAGCTAGGCTGGGGGGGGGGGTGTACACGGACACAGATGGGTTCGGGATCGCGGCAATACCGTAGGTTTATTCACAACACAGGGTCTACACGGTTGATATCAGAAATCTAAAGGAAATGCTCATTATCAACCCCTACGGTGTGTCAAGAGGGTCAAGAGGGACAAAAGGCAATTCACCAGTTATAGCGACATCTGGTGGCACAACTTAGTATCTACCTTACATATGAATGTATGTTCCGACTTACGTCGAAATTCGGTTACGACACATTCTCAGGAACGGATCTCCGTCGTAACTCGAAGACACCCTGTATATCACTGATTCATGGATCAATGTTATTTTGTGTAGCTCGATAGTAAATACTGGCTTATGTCAAAAATAATTTGATTTGTTTTGTGTTTCTTTCCTTTAAAATATCAATTCTGTCTCTGGTCCAAAAAGTTTACCATTTGGTTTGCAATTCAGTGGAATGGGGGAAAAAAACACAGTAGGTATTCAGATTGGATTGCACTTGATTACTGCTGAATAACAGGTACACGGTTGGCGCTGTCGTTATGTCATGTCCTGCTTGTTTACACTGTTTGTAGGAACACGCACAGTTAAAGGTAGTGTCACACCTTCTGTATCTGTGAGTGTATGATACATATGGACTATGCTTTAAATACACCATCTTCATATGAATGTGTCATTATGGGTCATTAATGGGGAAGCACTGATTTGTTTCCTGGAAGCGGTTTCGATGTGATAACACGTCTTTGGAAACAGAGATACTTGCTAACAAGTTATCATTTCATATCGTTTCATCTCCCAAATGTAATGAAATATGGCAGCACATGAAGAAGAAATAACATCTTAGTGCTGGCAGTAAATACAAATACCATTAAGATGAACCTGACACCTTTCAAAATGATGGGGGTGAGGTTCGGGGGTGGTGGGGGCCAATAGGTGAATCTGGTCAGCTTTTCAGTGCCTCTTCTTAACTCACACCAGTAAACATGTCTTGAGTGTCTGACTTCCGTTTCAGTATTAGCTGCATGTTCTGCCAGTGTATGGCACGTTACAGTAAACACACTTAATCACTGTCCAGGGTGTTCTAAACCAGCAGAGTGACCTCTCAACCCCACAAGGGGCCATAGGGTTCAAGACCTCTGGGACTACACGGTAGTGGGAATGGTATGCAGCCCAGAGAAAAACCAAAACATGAGGAGATGTTGCTTTCTGTGTGTTGTTTGTGTCTTAATGCATTTCTGCGTTTAGTTTGTGTGCAACTGAAGTCAGTCGTCTTGCTTTGAATTTGACAGTGTGGCATCATGCAGTTAAGATTCAATGTAATGGCTGAATGTGTTTGCTTACGTGACTGATATTTTGCGTGCATATTGTTTTAGAAGCTTACGTGACAGCAGTGTTTATTCTCTGCTGCATTTTGTCATGGTCCTCTCTAGTTGGTCAAAATAAATGTTTCAGCGTTTTAACATTTGCACAGTAAATAGTGAACATTCCAAAGCAGTTGGGTATTCAAGTGTCCCGATGGTTCACAGGATTTGACCCCTTGAAAGTGGAAGGGAATTTCTGAGCCTTTGTTTTCAGAACTGCAGATATAAATACACCAGGACCTTTCGGTTCTCAAGACCCTTTACTGCAAACCCAGCCAAGTTTATTTGTATTGACCTGATTCTATAACATACCCATGGCATGAGTCCTGGTCCTATTTTTAAATGGAACCTATTTTTCTGCAAATTCAAATGTGCATCAGACTGGATGAGCAGAGTTTTGTTTGTTTTTTTAAATGGCATCAGCTACTTGTTTAATTTCTCCAGTGCACAAACTAAACAACAGCTGAAATCAAGTAGAGCTGTTTGACTCTTATGATCACCATGTCATCACTGTTACTAAAAATATGAACGTTGCAGCCATTGTAAGACACAGTTCCAGCATCAATGTCAGTTCCAGCATCAAGACATTCAGTTCTTTCGTATCAGATATCAAACTACTCTGCTGTAGACTCATCATCCTGCACAGTTTACATGCACATTGCCCGTCTGAAAACTGTGTGATCTTGACAACACCACAGATGACACTTACACCCTCACATTAGTACACAATTTACCGCCTGTTGCCTGGCTAGCGCATTTGTGAAGCTGTCATTCTCAATGAGCTTGTCAGCACTGTACACTCTGTCCAGTGAAACAGCTGAACTGCCTCTTGGATGACCTTGACCTAAATACCCCAGCTATAAAAACCTGACCTGTACAACGCAGTCTGAGTGTGTTGGGAGGGTCTGTTACCAATCAATCAAACTCTAATCAAACTTCAATTAAAATACTAAGCTGGTTGAGTCTGATCTATTGAAAGAAGAAATCTGTTAGACACCCAAACGTATCACAAAAGTATTTGAGAAATTCACAATATGTCACTGTTTCGGCTTTTATTTTACCAGCAACAGCTGGTGTACTGATCTCAAAACTCAATGGCAAATAGTCCATCAAACCGCAGCATCAGATCACAGGCAGCGAATGAACCAACAGGTACCTGTCATCACGTTGAGATTAATCATGTCTGGCATGTTATGGTATGTTCTCTCTGCCTCTTACCTTCTGCAGCGATTTGGGCCATGTTTGACTCTTTCAGTCTCTGCCTGTTGAGTCAAGATTTTCACCTTTCATGTGTTTGCTTCTGTCTCTTCTAGACTCCCTACTTTTTTCTCTTTGCTACGGCTCCACTAATTTCATATGTCTGCCACTCGATGTCAGGTCTTACAGGACACAATGAAGTGTTGCTGACACCTCTTGATGCTGTCAGTACCGTCCTCAGGTCTGTGCTCTGTATCTGTCTACAGTGCGTCTCTGCTGTGATTGCACTCAGGCTTTGCTCGCCTGTTTATGTGGACCGGTGCCTGTATGTATAATGCAGCTGCTAGTTGTTGCTGTCTTGAGTGTCCCTCTCTACCTCTATTTTAGGCAGCTGAGAGCGTCATGGCAACAGGGGCTGCTAATCCAAGCTGGTATGTCACAACTGGCTGCTAACGTGTGAGCAGCGGTCTGTGAGATGAGGCAATAAGTTGGCCATGAGAGCAGGAAAGTACAACAGAAAAATATGTCATGTTTCTTTAGATGACATCCGTTATTTACCAAAACACAAACAAACAAACTGACAAGTTATGACACTGAACTGATTGTAAATAAAAATATACATTTGCAGTGGGGGAAATTTGCATGTAAGTTTTAGACAACTACTTTTGTTCTGATTGAGACTAACTTCTGAAAAATAATTAAATTAAAAATAACTTTTATTTCCTCGAATTCTTTCCTCGTGTCCTATCTGGACAGTGTGTCTCTCGGTCTGTCTGTGTCCTGCTTCGTGTGACAAAAGTAAAATACAACTATTTGTGCACAAATAAGTGCCAACTGGAAACAAAGTGTCCATAAACTGCACCTCAGGAACATGCATGTCTTTCAAAACACATGCGTAAGATGAAAAACACATTTTTGCTATATGACTAACATCACTGATGACCAGAATATGCTTTTTTCATTCTTTGTTTATGCCTTCCGCTGTACTGTAGACATACATTATATTCTCTCTTAGACCAGTAAGTGGATAAAACTATGATGCAAGATGTTGGTGATAGATGTGACTTCTGCAAATGGTTCAAATGGCTCAGAGGTCATAGCTGGCTCTGTATAGAGTGGCACAATCCAATGAAAAGTTACTCAGGGAGAAAAGAATTATAGAACACAGAATGGCTGATTCAACCTGCCAAGCAAAAAGCAAACATTTCAAGGCACTGCCCACATGTCCACCACTCCCTCACCCACATCTCCAAAAGCAGCGCCAGGGCAAGCTGCGACAGATCTCTGGACAACATTCAGCTGTACACCGACACTGAAAGCAGACTTACTGTGGTGTACAGTGTGACTAGTTACTTACCTTTGCTAAAGCACGGTGTAGACTGCTGCTTACAAAGGGGAATGTCTCTTCTCTTCATTTTGAATCTGTTTGGACCTGTAGGAGAAGCAGAGCTTTGACTGAGCGTTGTATTTTGCCATGTTTTAATGGTGACGTCTGAGTGAGCTGCAAAGTTGTTATACTCATAATAAATCTCTGTGTACAGTAATGTAATGTTGGCCTGGCATAAACATTCCTTTCTAGAACCAGATTCCTAGATCACTTCCAGGTCAGCATGTGTTTTATTGGCCAAAGGTTTTCATTGGAGTTCACTTTGTAAACAACCATACCTCACCTGAACAGTAAACTCTGAGACCATCATCCTATTATCGATGACATGTCTTGGCTGTTATGCCTATAGCCAAGACATGTCAGTTTTTGAATCCTAATAAAATGTTTGGCTCAACACTCATCAAGAGGATGTCAGATGTTATTGCAGTTAAAACAAAACACTGACCTGAGAATATGAACAGAAAACACCAGTATCCTATGTGGCAAATGTCATCAGTAGAGCAGTTTGTGGCAGGTTCCTGGAAGCGTGTGCAGATTTTAGCACATGTGCAGGGGTTGTGTTTCCTTGCTTCTGTGACCCCAGCAGTGTTCATTTGTCAAAACGCTAACTCAGCCATTATTCACTGTTCTTGCCCACTAAATGTGTGTTTTTAATAATGGACTTGCCAGTGTCAGCGGAGATTGTGCACTCACACGGAAACACACCACTGGCAGCTGGTACATTTGTTTTTGGTGTGTGTGAGGGGGTTATACATACACCAAGAAACCACACTAATTGTTAGGGATTAAAAGTTGTATCAAAACAAATGAGACTTACAATAAGTCCAGTTAATAGGGCTGAAGACAGGCAATAAGACTGAAACTCCTGCACCCCCACACTCGACTTTATGACTCTAACTTAAACTCATTCACTTGTGACTCAAAAATAGCTGATGTCAGTTGTCCTTGTGAGAATACAAAGCTGAAATGACATTCTCTGAGTGAGTGTCAAAAGAAGCAGTAAAGAGGAACTCAGGCTGGAAGTTGATTACAAGAATGTAGCTCTAATGGTTTGTTGGTTTGGATGTTTCCTGTTTTTTTCTCAGTGGGGTAATGCCCACACAACCATCACACCACATGTGTGTGGGAAATGTACTGAATGTGTTTAGTCACGGTGAACAGGCATGTATATGGTCTCACCTGAATTAGTATGAGGATCGTATGAAGGGTTGATGACATCTATCTATCTATCTATCTATCTATCTATCTATCTATCTATCTATCTATCTATCTATCTATCTATCTATCTATCTATCTATCTATCTATCTATCTATGTAAGGTCATAAAAGTCTAGTTACGCTTGATGTTTAGAAGTGCTCTTTTCCTTATAAGGCATTGCACAGCAAGTTCTAGTCTGATTATGAAATGCATTGTTGACTAGGTGTGTGTCAGTGTATATGTGTATATATATCTATTTCAAATATAACAGTAAACTGCCAGCAAATATCATAATTCCGATGACGAAGAGATAATAATGTGAAGTGTATTTAAAGTATTATACATGCATTCAAGTAGAATACAAAAAAGTCATCATCTTATAATCTATTGTAAATTAAACCCTCACTATATTTTTTTTCGAGGGTTCATCTTTCTTTATCTCAACAGACAATGTGCCCCCGGATGAAAAAAGACAAGTGGTTTCTTCCATAATAAAAGTTTTACAATAAGCAGCTATAAGTAGAGATTCGGGTCACTCAACTACTGGTCATCTATTTCCTCTATTTGAACAGACAACAGGCTTGTAAATAAATAACATAGCACAGAAAACAGTATTTGACTTAAGACTAAATACAAGTGAGGGTATTTTTAACAGATACCAACAAAGTAAGGCAAGTGGAAAAAATGCAAGGGGAGACAGAGTACATGTACTTACTGTTTGCAGGATGTTGCACAATGTTAACCCCTCTTGGTTCTGTACCGACCCTTGTTGGGCGTTACGGGAAAGTTGGACAAGTCCTGTCAGAGCAGCCTTCTCTAGATCGTGGGACAGAAGCACTTTACACTGTAATAGCCAGTGTCACGAAGACAGTGAGTTTCAGGAAGTGGTTTGCATCAATTCGATGAAGGAAATGCAGGAGGAAGTTTGTTTTTGTAGCGGCGCGTTTGTATGACAAGAGCACGGAAAGTATTTATAGAAGCCCCTCTCTGTGTTTGTGCAGTATAGTGTTTTGATGAATCCCATTTTTTGAAGCATCTGCCATTGCAAAAAATGTGCAAATAAAGTCTAGTCATAGCATCATATATACAGATAAACATTATAGTTAAATAACCCTAACAGTTAATAGTTCATTCATGTTTGCCTGATAGTCTGATGTTGAAAGACCCAAAACATATACAGTAATGACCCCTGGTGTAACTTTGTGGTATATGGTATTTACCACACCCTATTGTGTGTAATCAGGGATAAACATCTTGTGATTAATATGATATACTATTATATACTATGATATACTTTGCCTACTACTTTCTACTATGTGTATATAGCTTCCTGACATAATGCTGTCGTTCTTAATTTGAAACAAAATTGTTTCAATTTGTTTCAAATTCTAATTGTTTGTACAATGTAAAATATACATGATCATCGTTCAAAGAAAAAATTTTTTTCTTGAAATGTGTTTTTGTCAGCGTTCCTATCATTCACTGCTGAACATTATTATGTAAGTTTGGCTGTGGACGAGAGTGGAGGTTTCTGAGTCGTGGACTAAGGCTCACAGCACCACCACATGGACAGTGGAGGAATAGTCCCTCTTACGGTCAAGGCATGTTTCATTGCATGGTCAAGTACTCTTAGGGAACCAGTTACTACAAAAGCTTCCCCTTTTCCCACCATGGGAGCTGTTTTTGCTGACCACCCACTTCTAGCGAGAATTAGCAAATAGCAGAATGCAAGTATCGATGTTGAAAAGTTATAAAATTAGAAGGTGCCCTCTAACATTAAATGTGATAAGATAAAGTGAAATGAGCCGACCACATTTCATTTTCAGATCTGTGCTGGATGTTATTAAAGGGACATTCAACCTTAATTGAATGAAATGATGTTATGTAATATTGGAAATAGTCTAATTGAACGGTTGTGAACTTGTGTATTGTTGCAGGTCAGTGACCACTCTTCATAGTATCAGTGGGGTCGAATTCCACAGTTATTAATAATACCTTTATCTAGTCCTTATTGCAGTGTTACTGCAGTGTGCAGCGAACCCTACTGGTCTTTTCTCACCGGCCATCAAACCGTAGCGTGTCTTTGCCAAAACATAGTTGATTTTGTGGAAATATGACGATTACCCAATACAGGAACACGCTGACCCTGATTTATTTTTAGTTCGTGTTTCTTTTATCCAGAGCAGATGATAGAGTGAGTCATTTATAGAATGGAATGCCCCCCAACCCCCTTTGGTTCACATGTTTTGGACCGGAAATTAAAATTCAGGATTTAATCATTTTTGCTCAAGTTTTGGTGGCATAGCTCTGATCAGTGAGTCGAAGGTGCTTAGCATCAGAGCAAGTTGACAAAATCCTTTTAAAACAAGTTCAGGGGTCATCTGTATACTAAATCGGTATTCTGTGTGCTCAATTAAATGTACTACTTATATTGTAGCGCCAGGAGTTTTTCTCAACCTTTCAGCCAAGATGTGTCAAACTTTGGCTTTCTGTGCTTGTTGTCGATACCAGGACTAGTTTCACTACCTTTCAGCACCAGCGCTGTAACATCCTCACCACCAATAGTCTATCAGGGTCTTACAGTCCCTCAGAGGTGAATGCGTGGAGCATGACAATGGTTTGGTTCAAGGTTAATGTTCTGTTTATTGTGTTTCAACAGCCATAAAATGTTCCCAAAGTTCCTCTGAACACTGGCACACAAATGTATTAGCAGACAATTTTATATCCCCAAATAAATCTGTTTTTATATATGTTTTTATATATTTATATATGTTTATGTGTAGTTTATATATATATGTTTGTGTGTGTGTGTGTGTGTGTGTGTGTGTGTGTGTGTGTGTGTGTGTGTGTGTGTGTGTGTGTGTGTACATGATTTCAAACCAGCCAGCTGAAAATACATTTTTGTCATTTGGAACAAGACATAAAATCAAGTTACTTTATGAAATTTCAATTTTTTTAATTGAAATTTATTACATTCAAGTAGTTGAATAAATGTCAAAACTAAGGTGTTTTAGACAAAACATTTAGCTTTGCCCAAATAAGCGCTTTGTTGAAGCAGCACTGTTTTATAACAGTTAGCCCTTCTATTACATTACATTACGAAGGTTGCTGAAAAGCTAGATGGCAGCACAACACTTGTATTTGCTCATCAGTCTTTCTACATCATAGTACAATTATTATTATACTCATCATTTTCATTGGCGTCTCTTTGCCTCTTAGCTATGAGTGACTTCCACCATTCAAACAAATGTCTTTAAAGACTATGATTAATTTCCAGTAAATTATTATCATGACAATAAAGTACACACAAGTCAATGATATGTACTTAAGACACATACAAGACAAGATAATTATCTTGTCCTGTTATTTACACACTTAAGATGCATCAGATACTTCACTGAAGTTAAAAATAAGAGACATGTTTACTATGTGTTTTATGTAGAAAAATATATTTGTCTTAAATGATGAAATATAAGGTAGCTTTATATAACCTGCTACGCAAGGTTATTAGCATATATATATATATGTACATACATACATAGGATTAGTACATAGCGTATAAATTGCACTTGCACTACATTCAGTTGACTTGTGAGAGGACTCTGAACTTCGCAGTTGCGGGTCCAGTGATGTCAGTGCCTTGAGGATAAAATAAATACAATCCTCTATGGTTCCTCTGCATTTCATCTTGGTATGTGAAACCATCTTCAGGATCAGACGTCAATCAGCTGCCAAGCTCATTTTGCAGAGACAGACATTCTTGTCAAGTCCCACTGGTCTGACCAGAAATCATCCATAACCCTCACACTCACTCAGACACAGTGAAATCTGCAGCTAAGCATGTGTCATCCATTGTGTCCTGAGCTTGCTCCGATGGGCTGGACAGATGTAGCAGCCATTCTCTCTGCATATCTATTTGTAAATAAAACCTCTAATGGGACTTATCATCATCTGCTGCA
This sequence comes from Trinectes maculatus, assembly GCA_016785345.1. Classification (NCBI taxonomy): domain Eukaryota; kingdom Metazoa; phylum Chordata; class Actinopteri; order Pleuronectiformes; family Achiridae; genus Trinectes; species Trinectes maculatus. Next base: position 283,070 of record JAFBJQ010002244.1, read on the forward strand.
GGCAAAATTACTCAACAAGGATTCTCCTTTGACTTTCCACACCTGTCTCCGTGCACATGTCTGTGTGTCTGTGGACTTGACAACGTGCTCCAATGCTTTTCCCTTGTGTTGCTGCCTGGAGAGCAAGCTGAGTGACGTACAGAAGCGAGCGGCGCCGGCGGCGCCCATAACCTTTAGAGCCAAGCTTGCTCTCAGGGGCAGTGGCCTCTTTTTGTTTTTTGTTAATCTCATGCAGTAGGTAGAGCAGGTCGTGGTAGACACAAGTGAATAGAGCACAGCCGGTTAGTTTGAATGATGCCGACCTCCTGGGTCTGCTATTTAACCCAGAGCTGGAAAAAGGGGAGAAAAAAAACCCTCTATTTTTAGATTCCTTTCCAGGAATATACATCAAGACATAATATGCAGACAGGGTTTAAATTCAAATTGCAATCTCGAATTGCAGTTCTTTAAAAAAAAAGTTATATAGAGGAAAAACCATTTGCAATCATCATAAATATCTATTCTGACATGCTTGATAATTAATTTGCAAATATCCAACTGTCAACAGAAAATAGAGTGTAAAATGTTTCCAAAAATCTGTTTTTTCTTGTTACCTTAAAGGAGGTGAGGCAGTTTTTTCACCGTCCTGCTCTTGTCTAACCTGGATGTCTGGGTACCTCTCAGTGGCTGTGAGTAAGCTGTTGACCAGGTCTTTCTTCATGTGGCTCTGCAGCCATACTCTGATCCTGCAATACAAAGAAGAGGCTGTGATAGCACGACCTGCCACTGACTCAAATACAAATTGTATGTTTACAGATGTGAAGACAAGATATAAGAGGATGAAATACATCCAAAATTAAGTGTATTTATTAACTAGTAACAAAGTGTATTTCCCAATCAAAGTGTTAAAATTAGAAAGAGTAATACGGAAACAAAGTGAAAACATGAAATAACCTCTATGTAAAACTACATAGAGGTACTAGAGTCATGAAAGAATCTCAGTCTTGATTGTTTTTAAAAGAAACATCCTGATCTGTTTACATGTTAACCAATAATATCTGGTCACAGATTGATCACTACGCCACCTTTGATGTTTTAATGCGTGTTATATATGCTGGGAAAAGTAGCTATGCAAGTGAAAACACTTCCATTGGCATCGTTTCTCTACTTGTCCCCTGTACTATAATGTACAACGTTGTTTAAGTGCGGACAGCTCACCTTTTTTTCAGGCTAACGTTGTGCTCCCCAGTGGCTCCTTTCACCAGGGGCAGGACTGTGGTGAAAACACAGCAGCAGATGACAGTGTGCAGGACTAATCTCATTTTGGCTGCAACCTGTCAAAGGTAGAGTTAGAGAAAGCGTCATTATCATATTTATTCTTATTCAAATTCCACGTGTGATCATTGAGTAGTTTGTTATGGCATTTAAATTGGCAGTTAATTAGTCTTTGTAATTAACAAACCGGCATTTTATTGGCGTGTTTAAATGATGGTGTGTTAATTACAAATTAGTATTAATGAATTTGTAAGTCAGATTATTGATTCAACATCAGTCATCACCAAATGTAAATAACAATCTTTACTTATCTTAATATCCCTTAGTAGCTGTTATTAAATTTGACATCACATTTATGTTCTTAAATACTGAAAGAATTCTTCAGCAGTTGATCACAATTAATAAATATCCAGTACAATTGTGAAAAAGTCACTTACCTCACTCTCTAACTTGTACTGTGAGATTAAGAATTGATGGCACACATTCAAGTGTGTTGTGTACTGTTAAGCAAATTTTGGTGTCAAGGCTGTAAAGAGTTAACCATGAGTTGAATTCTGAAGTTTACAGTGCTAACATGAGAGGCTTTATAGAGGGAGGGAGGGAGCTGTACCTGAATTCCAGACCCAGTGGGAGGGACTGTGGGACAGTTCATGTCAACCCCGTCCACCCCACATGAAGACAATCAAACCAAAAATGTGCAGATAGAAATTTACAATCAAATCCGCAGTCCCCCAAAACTGTGACTCGTGGTGATAGTTATTACTTTGTGCTGATCTTAATTCAGATTTATCATGCTTCTTTTATTTGAATGAATGTTATTCATTTTAAAAGTTTTCTAAATTGACCTAAGGCTTCGATAAAATACATATTTTAAAGTATTCATGTGTCGATTGATAGGTTGGTATTGGGTTATGGTCACTGGTCATCTGTGCTTGGAGGCAGTCAAGTTCATTGTAACTAATGTTGTTGCTGAAATATTTCTATAGGTTACTTGTTGGATAGTTTCAGCTCAGGTTAGCCATCTGTGATTTTCAATTGCTACAAGAGGCTAAGTATAGTTAATCTAACACTGTGTTGTTATGGCAACTGCATGCACTGTGGAAATTTAGAAGGAACATCTGCATTAAACTGAACATGTGCACCTCCACTTGATCAGTGTAATCACACTGAGTGCTGCTTACATCCACTGGTAGTTAATGCCAAGTGCTGGAAACACACACAGTTTTTTTTACATGTGTAAAGATTAACCACATAATTAAACCATCCACATAATTTCTTTAAAATGTAAGCAACTGAGGCTACAGTTTGATTCAGGGGTTAAAGATTACTTTAAGTGTCTTAACATATCTCTTCCCTGGACATACAGGTTCAACTGTCAGATGGACATGCTGCGATCAATATTTTTACAGTATTTTTACAGCTGCAGTCCAACACCATGATATAAAGAGAAATGCTGACCACAAAACTGTTAACCATGAGTTTAAAAGCCAAAGAGATTTGATTTACAGTGATATAAAACAGAGAAAGGCAGCAAATCCTCATATCACAGAAACTGGAACCAGAGGCTATTGGCATTGGCTTGATAAATGTCTTAAATGACAATCAATTTTCAAAATTGTTTGCAGTGAATTTGTTGAATAATCAACTTGAGTATAGCCCAGAAAAGTGTTTAAGAAGAATGGCCAGCTCACTCATACCCGACCAACTGCACATTTTCTCTATTACGATATCATCCATTACGATAGTGCGTAATTAAATCCACATTACGTATAAGGACTGTTCAGCAGTTAATAAAGCTCTATATGTTTTGGCTGTTTGCACGTAAGTTTGCCTTAAATCAAAATTAATATTATTACCATGCGGTCCAGTTTTTGGCTTCCCATCAAGTTGTCACATAATGAAAAAAACAAAGTACTGATACTACACACATTATTGAATGTTAACTTCAAATTACGATTACATTATGCTCACAAAAAGGTCTGATATCACTCAATAGACATTTATTGAAATTATTATTATTATTATTATTATTGGACTGTGCATGGTCATGCATGTTCATGTTCATAGCTCATTCAGTTGTACTAGGTTCAACATGTCCTGATCAAGTATTTCTTGCCGTATATCTGATAAGTGCTTGCTTAAATGTTAAATATCCGACACTGAAATAGGAGCTGTGGCGTCTACATTTAGCACACTTACTTATATTTAGCTACGTCTTAAACTACTTATCATTGTATACTATAAACGCTTGTAAATTTGCTTAATATTGATATTAAGTGAGAGTATGATTAACTGGTCGGTCTCCAGCCTCCTCGAAGTCAGACCCATGGATTTTGTTGTACAAGCCCTTTTTATATATTCACCATATGTGAATATTTCTTTGTAAACACCAAGAACTGTTCTGTCACATGGCCAATGGTTGTGTATATAATTAGCAGAATGTGTACATCATTGTATAGCAACATTATTTAATCCAATATAGTATTTTGTTTGTTTTGGTTTTTAGATCCTGTCCTTAAAAAAAAAGGACTTTACAAGAACAAGAACAGCTTGTCCTTAAAAATCGCTGAGTAATTATGGTCACACCATCAGCAAAGATTTATTTCATTTCTGGCAAAGATAAATGTGAATTAATAAGTCCTGCCCCAACATGCAGACACTGGAGAAGACACAGGTTAGACTGGTTGTTCATTCATTCATGTTCCTTTCTCAGCTAGTAATGCTGCCTAGTTCTATGTACTGCTCACTCACTGGTTCTAAAAGCTAATCCACTTTGCTTGAACCACACAAATGTGCCTTAATCTATGTCCCAAAGATGAAACATCATCTTCATTATAAATTGCTATATTATGCTGATATTTTCTTTGCTTTTTTTTGGTATCTCTTGACAAAAGGAACAAAAAACATTTGAGAGTAAAAAATACAAACAAAAGTTACAGATACCATCTATAGACAAGAAACTGTTGGTTATGGGTTGACATGTGCATCAGTGCCGAAATGATACGCAGGAGCAATACAAGAATTAGGGTTAAGATCATTTTAATAATAAATAAAGAGCAATATTGTATAATTGTGTATAGATGCTTGTGTGTATGGTTTAACCATAATTATTTTGCCCAATTAATATCCCTAGACCTTTTGTCTTCAGCTTGTGTTGACCCACATGCAGCTGACGCAATCCCAGCCAACATTACTACCACAGCCTCCACTGCCTACAGTCATCCTCCTCATCACTTCAACAAGCCACTCTGCCAATTTGATATCTGTTTTTTCACTATATACTACATAGAACCCAGTCACACCTAAAGGTTTGATGGGTCAAACACTTCATATCACGTAGTTACACCCACCTCTGTCATGACAACAACTCTGCAGCATTCACAAACACAAAGATAATCTAGGGATCTGTGTTTTAACATGATCCCTTCATGTTCTTAAATTGTTTTTTTTAATGTGTTTTGCGTGCCAAGGCGTGCCTCATGCAGCACAATTTCATAACTCATCATAACTAAGTGTACTCATCATCAGAAGCTATTTATTTATCCACATGTTTACATGTTTTTGATTCCTATCAATAGGCTGAGAGCGTGTTTGTTTGGACTCTTGTTTGCGAGTGTGGCTTTTACATTACATGGAGGAGAAATCAGGACAGTATGGTGTTTTGCAAGGGGTATGGACAGATGAAGCTGTGAGTCATTTCCACAGTCAGGGGTCAGTAGAGCACAACATGAGCTCACAATTGGCAGGCATACGTTATGAGATATTATTAGACATTCAGTGTCTATTCATAGATCTGCATTTAGGATTTTGTTCTTATGACTACTGGGATAAAAACGGGGGTGGGGTGGTGGGGAGGGGGGTAAGGATCTTTCACTCCTCTGCTCTGGTGTGAAATACCATGGTCCTTTCTCATGAGTCTCTGAGGAAATATACTGGGTTAGATGCACTTGTTTAAATGTGAGACCAAACTATTCCTCTTAGTTCATTTCCACATAATGGAAAAGTACAGTGTGTTGTTTTGTGTTTTGTGGGGAAGAACAGAGCTGTCCAGTTATTTCCAGTTATACAATATCTGTGACCCGGGACACACACAATGATTATTCTGACTCATATGGTGAAAGTGAAATAACAATGATTGGAACTGTAACAATGTATTGAGTGTTGGCTGGTCTTATGAAATTGTCCATATGTTAGTTTCCATACAGCCCTCAGCTCAGCTGTTACCATGACTGAAAGACATGCGTATGCAGACAATTACACTTTGTGTACGCGTGTTTGTACACACGTCGTGTGCAAATTTAAACATCAGCTAAAAAGGAGCAGATGAAAGGCATTTTTACAATCTTACACTGCAGGCGTGGGCGACAGCTGTGTTTTGTTTTGGATGTTTTGTATCCTATATCCAGAATTATAACTTGTTCTACAATGGTACACTGTGAAATTTTTATCAGAGGGGAGAGTGTTCTGAGTGATCTGAAACTAATCCATGAATCTACTTTTAATCACTGACTCATGTTCATGTCGCTGAGTTAACTTGGCCTGTGCTCACAACTTTTGAGGGCTTTTTGAGGACAGTTGCCGTTGACCCTGTGCTGAGAGCTGACTACACAACAATTTTGTGAAAAGCCCCTTAAATTATATAGGCTAGTTTTGGAAGAGCTCAATGACACCTTGGTCCACTGAATAAACATTGCACCATTTTGCAGATTTGTAATTGCTGTGCGTTAACCAATGAACCATTAAGCCCAATTTTGCGTTGCGGAGTCAAAAAAGAAATCAAAAGCAAGAGAAGCAAGAGCAAGAGAAGGATCTGTTCATAATATCTACTTGTATTCTACTTTATCACGGTGTGGTAATTAGACCTTATTGTCTCTGGGTTGTCTGTTTTTTGGAACATTTCTTTGTTGAATATTATCCTCAAAATATATTTTGACCAGGCTCTCAGTCACAGGATATGCTATGACTATCATACAGCTCTATGGCAGTCATAGTCTATTATTGACTGAATAATAGGTCTTTCATATTCTAGTGTTCAGAGCTGACAGTTAATCCTTGGGTTTTCTGTAGTTCTTATCGAAATGTTGCTGTTCCTGTCCTGTGTAGGTCTGACTCTTGACTTCACACCATGTGGGTCCTGCGAGTCCTGAGACGTTTGCCATGGGAATTTCATCACATAAACTGAAAGCAATGTCTCAATAGCTGCCCTCAGAGACCAGCTCATCAAAAGTGGATGTGGCAGGGCAGAAGAAATAGTCTAAGTATAAACTCAGTTTTGTGTTAACGGATGGATAAGGAGCGTTCAGTTTTATCAGTAATGCTGTGGCTGTGGTCAGAGGAAGATTCCTCTTTGGCATTAAAACCAACGCCTTGATCCCTCCATCTGCGGCCCTGCCCGACATATGGGATGGTGAGAAATACGATGGTTTGTGTTAGTAAATCTGTGCAAGTCTCTTTCCTGGCACATTAATATGAACATAGTAATCTGACTATTTAAAGCATGGTTGTGATTAAATACAGGCAAAAGAATTGATATTATTTCTTAGGCAGACTTACAATTGGGCTGCAGCATTAATGCTTAATCCCATGCCAGAGATTAAAACCATTTCAGCCCCCCACCCCCTCAAGTTTTCTGTTTCATGAGAGCAATAACTGAATTGGATCGGTGTTTGATGGTGTTAAAGCTGCCCCAGATTTGTAAACAAATGTGTCCTATCATTTGTCATGTCACTGACTGGCAGAGATACCAAACTAGCATCTGTGTCCTCTGGTACTGAGGTGGCATATTTTGATATTCTTACACGGCCACTCATGATGCTGAAGCAAGAGCTGACATTGTTGAATACAGGGGGTCCTCGCGTTACGACGGAGATCCGTTCCTGAGAATGCGTCGTAACCGAATTTCGACGTAAGTCGGAACATACATTCATATGTAATGTAGATACTAAATTGTGCCACTAGATGTCGCTATAACATCATGCTAAAATAAGAGTTTACTGTGGTGAATTGCCTTTTGTCCCTCTTGTCCCTCTTGACACACCGTAGGGGTTGATATCGCGAGTGTAATGAGCATTTCCTTTAGATTTCAGATATCAACCGTGTCGACCCTGTGTTGTGAATAAACCTACGGTATCGCCACGATCCCGAACACATCTGCCCCCCCCCCCCCCCCCCCCCCCCCCCCCCCCCCCCCCCGCCAGCCGGCCATTTCACATAAGCACATAAACACAACGCAGAGTAGCCTAGCTGTGGAGGGGTTGGAGAGAGAGACAGAGAGAGTGCTCACCAACTAGTTCCCGTGCGAAGTCTGTACGTATTTACGGGGCAAACTGCTTAAGCCGAAACAAGGAAGTTCATGGGAGATGTGTCGTAACCACGAAAACGTCGTATCTCGAGACCGTCGTAACACCGTCGTAACACGAGGACCCCCTGTAGTATACTAAGATCATTCAAGGATAAAATGAGTTGCAGTAGCACTCTCATAGCTCAGCTTTCCTTCATTCAGCAGTCAAACTGTGAGTGAGTGGTAGGTCAGAATATCTGTGGTGGTGAGAGTTTTTCCAAAACAAACCTGAAAGTGACTTACAAAGGGCAAAAATCTCAACTCACTGTTAAACCACGGATAAGGAGCGTTCAGTTTTATCAGTAATGCTGTGGCTGTGGTCAGAGGAAGATTCCTCTTTGGCATTAAAACCAACGCCTTGATCCCTCCATCTGCATCCCTCCATCAATATTTTGATATTCTAACACGGCCACTCATGATGCTGAAGCGAGAGCTGACATTGTTGAATACAGGGGGTCCTCGCGTTACGACGGAGATCCGTTCCTGAGAATGCGTCGTAACCGAATTTCGACATAAGTCGGAACATACATTCATATGTAATGTAGATACTAAATTGTGCCACTAGATGTCGCTATAACATCACGCTAAAATAAGAGTTTACTGTGGTGAATTGCCTTTTGTCCCTCTTGTCCCTCTTGACACACTGTAGGGGTTGAGATCACGAGTGTAATGAGCATTTCCTTTAGATTTCAGATATCAACCGTGTCGACCCTGTGTTGTGAATAAACCTACGGTATCGCCACGATCCCGAACACATCTGTATCCGTGTGCATCTCCTTACCAGCTGCACCCCCCCCCCCCCCCCCCCCCCCCCCCCCCCCCCCCCCCCCCCCCCCCCCCCGCCTCCCCTGCCAGCCGGCCATTTCACATAAGCACATAAACACAACGCAGAGTAGCCTAGCTGTGGAGGGGTTGGAGAGCCGGCAGGCGCGCTGAGAGACAGAGAGAGCGCTCACCAACTAGTTCCCGTGCGAAGTCTGTACGTATTTACGGGGCAAACTGCTTAAGCCGAAACAAGGAAGTTCATGGGAGATGTGTCGTAACCACGAAAACGTTGTATCTCGAGACCGTCGTAACACGAGGACCCCCTGTAGTTTTAATACTAAGATCATTCAAGGATAAAATGAGTTGCAGTAGCACTCTCATAGCTCAGCTTTCCTTCATTCAGCAGTCAAACTGTGAATGAGTGGTAGGTCAGAATATCTGTGGTGGTGAGAGTTTTTCCAAAACAAACCTGAAAGTGACTTACAAAGGGCAAAAATCTCAACTCACTGTTAAACCACAAATGTGAGTTAATTTTAATATTGTGGCCATTTTGTAACAGGGTTTGACATTTCCCACTTAAAACTAATGTCAGAATTTCTCCATAATGCCATTTCAATGTATGTTTTATGAAACATGGAGGATCACAATGACTTTACACACAGACAGTACACATGTCTTTGATTTGTAATGTACCTGCAGCATCATACCTTTTGTCTGTTTGTCTGTTTGCTAACTTTATGTCACAAATCAGTATAAGTGTATGGTTTATTATTCTTCTTATTATTATTATTATTAGTAGTAGTAGTAGTACACTATTGATAGACACTGTTGTTATTGTTTTTATCTGTGAGAGGTGCTATATCACACTAACTTCTCCAGGGCGATGGCTGGTACTGCTTCTCTTTTGCAAGGCACCTGTTAGATGGTAGTGACCATCATGTTTGATGAGGGTGAGGATATCGTTCACAGCTGTTTTTGGAACAAACACCACAACAACCTGCTCAAACAAATTTCCACCTCTTGTGTTGCTGTGCACGGCTTAACAAAGAGCAATACCCCCCTCGCCCACAAAAACACCTGGTTGGCTGGTAGTTATTGTGTATTGTACATTGTTTGACTGTTGACCTGAGAAAAAACCTGGTGCTTTCTAAGAGAAATTTACAAGTTGTGCATTTTTTTCAGGTAAAAGAAAAGCCTGTGTGTTTTTAGCCCTTTATGAGGATACAGGGCTTTTTCTGAATACACTGAGATGGTTTTTAAGACTATAAACATTATGACTTTATAGTTGGCACGAATTTGTCAGAAATAGTTAACAGAATGAGAAAAAATAAATGAATAATAATAATAACACATTTTATTTATAGGCGCCTTTCAAAACACCCAATGACACCATACAAGTAAAACAGGGTTTAAAATAAATAACAAACGTCAAAGCACCTTATAATTTAGCTAAACAAATGTGAAATGTAAAATTATGAAATGCTTTGTATGTCTGTATATGTTTTAAGGGGGTTTAAGGGACTGCGAATGTAAATTAGCTGACAAGCTAATTAATTAATTAAAGACATAAAAACCACAACCAATATATGAATATCAAAGATAAAAAGGATAAAAACTGTGAGAAAGTGACAGTCAGGTTGGGAAACAAAATACAAATACACAACATGCAGTCGTAAAAATAGCAGTGTGATACCATCATAGCATATCAGAACATATTCTCCACCTCTGCATATATGGTGTTTCAATTCAGTGGTTATGAGGGTTCAGCATATTGATGTATTTAATAGCATTCATTTGAAACACATTTCGCAATAATGAGAGGAGGTATGTTGTCAGTTTCTTCAGCAGAGGAGAAGAGGGAACTATATCAGCGAGCTAAATTTACTTTTTGACCTACAACTGTTACATATTTGTGCTTTACAGATGACGTGTCTGGTGACATTGATTTCTCACTTTTTGTTCATTGTTGCATCGAAAGTGCGAATACGTCAGGGATGGATTTGGATAGTCTTGAAATTCCAGTGGGTGGAGCGCGCGATGGAAAACATGTTTCGAAAGCCAAAAATCTGTGCACCTGGCAGAGAAGTCATTGACACTGATCACTGCCAACCAACAGATACTGTTTATTGTCCATCTTGTACTATTGGCCAATAGATATCTTGTTTTTTAGTCTTTTAAATATTTATAGCATCCTCTCACTGCAGTGTGTTCTCATCGCGGGTGTTGCTTGATTTCAAAACACCTATGCGTGAGTCACACTAACAGACAATGACAAGCAAAAATGCTTATATAACAAACTGGCTTTAAAAGGGCAATTAATAAGAAAATTGCCTGACATTTTATTCAAGAAAAGTTCATCCAGCAGTTGCCTCATGTATACATAGATTCATGTCTGTTGGGGGTAAGTGTTTATTATACACCCTCCTAATAACCCTTCTGCCACAGAATAACTTTTTTCTTTATCATAAATTTTATCCTTTATCCTTTTAATATTTGTACCAAGGCCATGAGGAGGAATCCAAGATGCATTAAGTCTATGTTTAAATTGTCTCCTCCAAAAGATGGATGTGTCACTACGACCCAAAAATGTGTTTCTAAAAGAATGCCATGTTTTATTGTAGTCATCCCAGCGAAGTTAACAGCGTAATTGCGAGTGACTCATCACTTACAGTAAGGCCACATGCTTCACCCGATGCTGACTCGAAAGAAGCTATAAAATTTGAATGCATCAGCACATCACTGGTCTCACCACAGAGCATCAAAGAGCTGTGAGCTGAATGATTGTACAACCCCTAATGACATCGGAGAGGTTGTTTTTATTGTTGGAGCTGCGGTTTTATTGTCAATAAGGGCAGTGGGAAGGAGACAGAGGTTTCTGAACCAGAAACAGCCGTTTCCATGGAAACGATCAGAAACAGCATATGCCAACTGTGTGCTACTCATCACTTATTTCCTAACGTCTACCCAATCTTTGATGAATCACCAACATGCCTGCGTCCCCTAGATAATACACCTGTTTTTAGACTGATTTCACTTCATTTTACCATGGAACAATACGACCGCAACTAATTATTACTGTAATCATCAATCAATTTTTCTCGTCATTTACTCTGTTAATTATTTGGTCCACAAACATACATAACAACCACAGGGTAAAATACCATTCAGCTATGTTGATCCTTAACTGTTTTGACAAATAAGACCAAGAAACACTGTGAAATTCCATATTCAACAACCCTGAGCTATCGTTTTCTTTTGACAGTGAAAAAACAACTGCATCTCAAAGTAATATCCTGTCAGTTGTGATTCGTTTATTTACCTTTTGTTGAAATGACATGATCATTTACTGACACGCTCATTTAGTTGCTAATTGTTTGTGTCCTGTTTTCTCATCTGTTCATCTGTGCAGTTGGGATGAATTAAAAATCCCAGATTTAGTCCTGATGGGCTGTTATTGATTTTTTTTTTCCTTTTCCTTTTTAGAAAACTAGTTTGAGTGTTTCCCCAAATGTCAAAACCCTTAAACTACATTATACAAGATGATAAGAGTAAAACAAATAAAAACAAAGGTAAACATTCAGCATTTAATTCCAGTTTCCATTCATATTTGATGCTGTTCAGTTGAGATTGAGTGAACCTGCTGTTTTTATGTAAAGTGACCTGTCTGATAAGGCTTTTACATGGTCTGTGGTTGTGTCTTATTACCAAAAAGTAACAGTGTCACCTCGTGGTTGTATATCAATCATAAAGAAACAAGATTATTCACAATGCTTCATGCTGATGTGTTTACCTGAGGATGATGAAAACACTGTTGATTAAGTGTTCGTGACCCCTCTGACATACGTTTCCTTTCATTAGGACTTTGACAAGACATTAAAGAGGTTGTATTGTTCTGTGTTCATGAATAGCAGCAGCAGTTTCCTTTAATGATCTTATGCTGGAGGAAGAGACTGGTTTGTGTGTGTGTGTGTGTGTGTGTGTGTGTGTGTCTGTGTCTGTGTGTGCGTTGATGATGCAGGAGATTGCAGGAAATTCACCTCTGCTGACTCGTGACTTGCGTCCTTTAAGCCTGCTGTGCTCTGGTATTTTGGTACCCGTTCATTTACTCTGTGCAATTAAGTAGGATGCTGGTAAACAATGCTCTGGTAGGAGGCCAGCTCCAAACTTGGCTCAGTCATAAATCAGACGGTTTTAACAGAAAATGAATAGCTTCATCTGCTGGCAGGAGAGCAGCTCAGTCCATGGGGGTTACAGGCTTCTTTTTTCTTTTCTTTTTTTCCAAAGAAACACTTGTGTTTTATATTTGCGCCTTGCCACACATTCTTTTCTGTTCACGGGGGAGGAAAAGGATGAGACACTGACTTTTGAAGTCGTTCCGTCTTGTCACGTAAAGCATTCCTCCAAGATAGAGTCGCACCATGTAGACACAAGTCACCTCTCAGCACTTCCTTATCACAGTTCATATCCAGTTGATATTTCAAAAATTGCTTATGCATGTGTGTGTGTGTTTTTGCACCTGTTTGTGTGTATGCAGCACTTTCAGATATCGGTATGTATTTGTGCGTCACTGCATTTGTGTGTTTTGGAGTGAGCGTATATAGAAATGCATCATTGAATAACTGTCAGTTCATGCATTATCTGCACTCAGTTGTAAACGCTGTGCACGTGTATTTGTGTGTGCATGTTCTTGCATATGATTTTGAAGGTAAGTGTGTGTGCGTGTGTGTGTCTGTGTGTGTGTGTGCATATCCACAGTAACCTCTTACTTGAAAGGGTAAAAATACCAGTGGGAGGCCAGAGTGGCACACGGCTCACCTTTAGCTTTGCTGTTTATGTTGTCAAAAGATATTTATATCTGGAATGAACAATTGGGAAAGATGGGTTTGATTTCCCCACTGTGGCCTCGGGCTCGGTCTTCCTGTGGGTGCAGAGTCAGCCTCAGTCAGATGCGTTGATTGGAGCCAGATCTTTGTCCCAAATTCCGTCTTGCACCCTTGAACCTCACGAAATCTCTAAACTAAAACCTTCAGTTATTGGTGCAAATCCCGCATTACACAAATCCAACTCTAATGTAATATTGTGAAATGTCAGGAGGGTGACGTGGAGGAACATGTGCTGGTGGACAGGAGGGATGACATGCAGGTGAAACAGGGTTGAAGGTGAAATTCCAGCAGTGAGGCAGAGCTCCTCTTTACAGTGATGTTCACTGTAGTGGGTGTGAAGTGGAATGCTGCTGTTAATTCCTCACTCTCTGGACCCACTTAGGGTATTTTTCGTTTTTATGAGGTGGAGTAGGACATCTGTTTGCATCGTTGACCCTCACTGGAATTCTCCGGGGACCTTTTAATCATCCATACGGCTATGTAATGTGAAGATGCAGTGATATGCTATTTTTGTCTACTCTCTCGCCAGATGCTTTCCTGAACTCTTTATACAACTCTATCATACCCCTGGGGTCCATGAATTGTCATATGTGATACTGTGAAGGAAGGTAAATGTTCTGCAGACATTTTATTTACTGTCTCCAGAGAAACCCTCTCCCCTGAAAAACCTCCACGAGCCCTCTGGGCTCTGGAGAACCACATTTGCTGTAAATGCCCAGAATTCCTACAACTTTCGAACCCTATATATTTGAAATTCCTCAGACACCTTTAGACACTTTGTATCTCAGATGCTGTAGCACTCAAGGGGGCAGTGAGACCCCTCAACCCCACCATATCCCTATCCTTATTTTCCACCGCCACCCCTCCCCACTAATGCACACACACACACACACACACACACACACACACACACACACACACCCCCTGCGATGGATTCCAGATCGGGAATTTAATGCATTTCTGTTTCGCATCACCTCCTTGGAATGCAGCACGCGTGCCACAAGCCTCATAACCTCAGGCTGATGAGTGTGAGGATGTTTAAAGGAGAGAGGGATGATGGGATACAGACGCTGCTGGGGGTTATGGGAGGCTGTGAGGGGAGCTGGGAGGGGAGGGAGGCAGGAGGGTTGAAAGCAAGCATCCGGTGTGGCGCTTGGCGTTAACGACAGGCCATCTTGTTGCATAAAGCCGTGTTAGTGCAGCTGTGGTATGTGCATCTGGACCACAGATTTTGGGGAACGCATTTTGTGTGTGTTTGTTTGGTCTGTCCTGTCTCACTCAAATCGACGACTGTTGCACGATACTTGGGAGGATGGAGTGAATTAACGTTGTTGGGGATCTTTTAAGGGGGAGCTGATCTAAAAGTGGAGATTTTACAAGCTGGTCTGTTTTGTATAACGCTCATATATTGTTTTTCTGCTCTCGTTTACACATAATGAATATTGACAGGATAAGATGTCCATTGTCAGGTTGCTTGATGGGGAAGGAACATTTTTGAACCATGGTCAGTTCTCCAGTTCATTTTGTATGAGGTGACCTGAATGTTGCACCTCCATCACAGGAACATTTTTAAGTAACAGGTTTATTTGTTCCCCGTGATTTACAGGCAAAAGATGCTCGATGCAAAACCCCACTCATGCATCTCCGTAAGCAAACCAGTCCAATTCTTATTCGACTCTTTAGTGGAGTCAGCTCCTGTACGGCAATGTTTGAAATCAACACAATGAAACTGATAATGTATGGCTATCCAGTACTGCCACACATGACAACATAAATGTTGACACCATTTAAAAAACAAAAACAGTCATTTTATCTATAGGTCTTACTATATAACTGTGATATTTTGGTAGTCATCAGTCTGTTTGTAATATAAGTAATCTATCAGATCAAATGTAAAATCTTTTTTAAAACAATGAACACCTCTAATAACCAGCAGTGTTATCAGGGGTTCATTTACTTAACATGACAAACAAAAAAAGCTTTGACCGTTTTTCTTCTTTTGAGTTGATATGTTTATTTTATATAACATATCCAAAATACATTGTTTCAGTGTCAGCAACAAAACGGCACTGTATTGAGGTTATGAGAGGCTGTGGGGCGAGTTCAGTATCCTGTACCTCTATACAATACAATACCCTGCTGTAAATGTGAAATGATGTTTATTATTAAGTGTTCAGTGTAACAATTAGCACATTATCACTGTCAGTGTGGACAAATGTGGGGCAGATATGGGTTTCATACACTTCCTCACCCTTTCCTGCCTGCAGGTAATTGCATGTCTCATAATTCCAATTATTCAAAAATAGAACAACACATAATGTTGTTTTTCAAAGCCGAACAAGAGCCGGGTCATCAATGGTCATCATTATTTTGGAAAATTGAACAGTTTTACAATGAAGCCATGGAAATGGAGTAACAATTTCACTTTACTCACATAATACACAGTTTTACATGTTACGCACAGTTTCACAGTAAGTTGTGCTGACTGTATGGCTGATGCTCATCTTTTCATATCTCACACAGTACTTCAGAAACCTTTTTAAACAGTGATGTGGCGTTTGTGGAACTGTAGCTCCCTCTGGTGAACATATCAGGAAACTAAGTGATTAATCAAGAATAAAACTGATTTTATTGTTGATCAAGTTATTTTCTCCATAATGGACAAATCAATTTCAGCTCTGTACTATGCATTTACTTATAATAAAGGATTGTACTGCAGAGTGAATCAAAGACAAATGACAAATAAAACAAAGTTTAGTTATGCAAGATCTTTTTTATTACATAATTCAGTCTCCAGGTTTTAACCCATGTATAAAAACATAAAATAGAAATCACAATGTTTACTCGACAGTATCAAAATCTCTGGAGGTTACAGTACAACAACATAATACAAATGTTTGACTGTTAGCATCTTGTTCTGAACAAGGCCTTGGCAAAATGCCCTATTTCTGACATTTCCTGCTTCACATGCAGAAAACATAGAGACACTGGTTAGAGTCAGTTAGACAGAGAAAACCACGATGATATAACAATGAATGATTAGTGACGACTAATCGATGACATTTCCACTGAGGATGTTTTTAGACAGCAACTAAGATAAACAACAATTTGTTAAACTTGATTAACTTTACATTCGACATATCATCAGCTGCTGTGGATGCTGTCTTCATGCAGCCTGACCAAACACTAAGAAAGAAACTTGAAAACAAACATAAGTTATTTACACCAACCCTTTTATTCCATGTAAAAATGGTCCCAAATGGAAAACAAGAAGGAGTGTAGTTTGTAGCAATATCAGTAGCTCATAGTTTTACAAAATGATGTGGTGGTTGATTAACTTACAACCTTAACTCAAAACACCATAAAGCAAGTTGTGTTAGACAGACAAGACTTGAGTCAAACGTAGTGTTTTTCATAGTTTCGTACTGGAAAACAATAATAAGGTGTTTGTTTTGACACGTTTCCATTTGTGACAATGATTAAGAAGGATGTGTTCAAATGTGAACAGATTTATATTTTGTTTATTTTTATCAACAGTCAACAGCTCAGTCCACTGTTCATACACTGAAGTAGTGACAATATTGTATAAACACACTGGTCATTTCAGTAGTGAGCTAGCTGTTGGTCTCTCTAAACAATAAAAGTTAATGCCAGTGAAAAAATTATTTTGACTGGTCCTTTATTCTATCATAGCCAACAGCAACAGAGATTTGTAAAAGGGGTTAGTTACTCAGTATCTCCTCAATGTAAATGTCTTACATTACAGTCCTAATGAATCTTCAATTCCAATGAAGAGACCATCCACCCATTAAATATATGCTATATGACATAGTATGCGCTGTCTTCTGTCTTGTCTTCTGAGCTGTAGACAACAAGGTTTCGTTTTTTACAGTGGAACTACTGAGCCTGGGTTGACTGGTTCTTTAACTCCTGCCATTTCTTCTCCCTGAAACTGAGCTCTGCGTCAGAAAATGCTGCTGGGCCCCAGTTTGTGATCAGATTCTTCCCCTTAGACCCTGGAAAAGACAAAGACAACGTTTCCTACATTTCAGCATACACCTACCAAATACCAACGGTCCGGGTTCGACTCCCGCAGTAATGACTTTTTCCACACAGCGTGTGCAATCAGGAGTACTAAATAGTGAAGTTTAATGGTAACAGTCATTAAGTTGAATGATTACAGTCATTGAGTTGAATGGTAACAGACAACGAGAGAACTGTTTGAAAGGTGAAAGAAAAGTTTTCAAAAAGTTTTTTTAGATAAGACATACAAGTATCCAAATGTTGAACAAACATCCGGGGGAGAATTTTTCGGCATATGTCACAGATAACGTTATTTGGAATGATGAACCGACCGAACTATTTCCAGGCCAGTGAGGTAGAACCACGTCTCACCAGTAAATTATCTGTTGGGTTTGTTGCTGAGAGCAGAGATTCCTGCATGTTTCCTCCATGCGAGACGACCATCTATGATTCAAGTGTCTTGGTGAATTCGACGAATGAGAACTTAAATGTGCCTCTCATTTACCTTTATGCTCTTTTCGTTTGTTTCCGGATAGTATAACTACTCGATATTGTTGCACATTGACAAAGCAACACTGACGAAACTATCGTAACAATATACAGGGGGTCCTCGTGTTACGATGGAGATCCGTTCCTGAGAATGTGTCATAACCGAATTTCGACGTTAGTCGGAACATACATTCATTGTGCCATTGTGCATACATTGTGCTACTAGATGTCGCTATAACACCACCCTACAATAAGAGTTTACTATGGTGAATTGCCTTTTGTCACTGTAGGGGTTGATATCGCAAGTGTAATGAGCATTTCCTTTAGATTTCTGATATCAACCGTGTAGACCCTGTGTTGTGAATAAACCTACGGTATTGCCACGATCCCTAACGCATCTGTGTCCGTGTGCATCTCCTTACCGGCTGCAGCTGAGTTGAGTTGATAATTGTCCTTGCAAATATACTAGTACAAGCAGAAAGTGGTTAGTGTTAGTGCTGTTACCTGGCTGAATGAGCCGTAACATGCCCTCATGCTCTGCCACCTTGTGCTTCCAGGTCCTTGTGTTATTGGTTGCGTCTTCTAGCTTCTTCACCACTGTCTAGCTCACACACACACACGCACACACACACAGCAAAGTTGTCAAATTATTCATAATGAATTAATAACCTAACATGATTCAAACCTGTTCATTAGCACTTCTACCAGAAGTGGCAAAACAATCTAATCTCTTTCCTATTTATAAATTGGGATGTATGTAGTGACAGCACGCAAGACCAACCTCTGTTATCTTATAAATTCTTCTCCAGGGATGCTACAATACTTTGATAATCACTGGTGTAACTGCATCGTAAAGGGCTGGTATGATACGCCACATAAAATCTCGCCTAGTGCGCCACATTGGATAAGGCCAGTTCTGATAGCTGTCTTAAGTCTTAAGTAGTCTTAAGTAGACTATAACAATTTCAAATAAAAATCACATATTGTTGCACAACCTGAAACAAAGGAATATTTTCTTTAATAGACTGGTCTTTGGGAGTGTGCTTGGTTTTCTGTGTGTTTTAATGTGATCGTATGGGAACTCAGTAGATGTTTTACAATATCAACAGTGATTAGTAGAATCTCTTCCCAGCTCAAACCTGATGTTGGGAAATTCATCTGAGCTGGAGGATGCTGCGATTTGGATTTGATAATCCTTAAGTCTTCTTTTAATTTAAAGTAAACCCTGCTATTAAACAGGGTTCTGCCTTACTGTGATATACTTTACTGTAATGGGACATAGGAAACATTCAGTGTGTCAGCTGACCTGGTACTGCTCCAGGGCTCCCTGTCGCTCTTGCTCCAGATGTTCCAGTTGTTTCATTGCTGCTTGCAGGGCTCTCTCTTTAGCCAGACGTTCCCTCTCCAGCTCCTGTTTCTCAGCCTCTGTCTGTGAGATGGCTCGCTGCTGCTGCAGATGGATCTGCTCCAGCTCTGTCCTTTTCACGGCCTCTTCCTCCAGTAACCTGCTCCACACACACACACACACGCACGCACGCACGCACGCACACACACACACACACACACACAGAGAGAGAGAGTATCTCAATTAAGAAGACAGTATGATTCTTTATACCTGTGCCATTTACTAGTAGCAGGCTTCACATTTCCATCAGAATGTTTTAAACGGCAGCATCAAGGGACTTTTTACAGAAGCCAATCCATTACTAAACATACAAGTGCAACTCAGCTCTTTGAAAAAACTTTAGCAGCCTTTGAAAAATTACTACTACTATAACTACTACTACTACTACTACTACTAATAATAATAATAATAATAATAATAATAATAATAATAATAATAATAATATCAAAGCTTGTACAAAATTTCAATAAATGATTGATGGAGGATTATACTGTATATTTGTTACAAGCAATACAGTTTGTTGTGGCATGGCTGTCAGCAGGTGGTGCTATAGTGCACTTATTAAGTATACCGTAGTTTTCAGATTCTGGTTCAAGTAGATGTAACTAAGAAAGTAAAGTTCATGCTCTTTTGGAGAAACCAGTAACATGAACCATGGTGTGCCCTGATGCATGAAACTAAAAATTTTTATTTGTTTGATTTGTGACAGCCTGAATCTTTTATCACGTCCAAACAGAAAGCAGCAGCAGATCAAGGACCCGCTACACTTCAAAAAACCCACTAACTACAATGACACTACTGATGAAATATAATAAAGTTAAGGTTGGTGTTTTAACAATTCATTTAGTACATACAGTGTAATAATTTACATTAAGAGAAAATAAACTGGAACCTGATAATGACTGCACCTTAAAAACAACCACATAAAGATAAAAGACAGATCAACGTCTTATTAACGCATTAGTTTATGTTCACCACTGTGGTCAGTACAATGGTGCTGACATATTTAATACTGGTTAGTCAAACATGAGGTGGAAAGTAAATGTCAGCAGAGAGGAAGGAAGCACAGGGGAGGAAACAGCGAAGAGAGGGAAGTAGAAGTTGAATGTATGGCTCCATGTGTGACAGGAGCAGACACAGGGCCTGAGGCTGTTTCGAGGCGGTTTTATCATAAACAATGTGTCAATTTTAGAAAAGCTTTCAGTGCTATGCTGATGATCAGGTTAAGACAAAAGTCTGTTTCACAAATATAAAACCAAAACTGACTCATCATTATTAAACAGCTTGAGGCTTACAGTATATTAGTTACTGCAGCAAAACCACCCTACTATTTCTTGTGGGTTTCCTGTGGGTTTTGAACATACTTGAGCTCTGTCATCTTCATTGGGATTATGGCAGATTTGACTGACCGTGCCTGCAGTTTACGGACGGCCTCCTCGTCCTGTCTGACGCGTCGCTCGTCCTCCAGAGCGTCCTCCAGTTGACGGTACATATCTTCAAGCTCGCGGACCCGCTGAAGGTACTGCTCCAGCTCAGTGGACTTCTGGGCCACCTCCTCCTCCATCTGCTGCCGTACCTGTTGTATAAAAGAAACACAGAGAAACCCTTTATCTGGAATTCATAGAAATAGTCCTGCTTTGGATTGTGGGCCAGAGGAAGTACTGTACTGATTTAAGGATGCTGCCTTTGTGTTTTTAAGTGACCTTCACCATGTGCTTGTGGTTTTTTCCACAGTCATTTCTAACTTTCACTCAACCCTGACACTTCCAAATATACTTTCCATCTTACGTGTATTGTCAGTCTACTGACCAACCAAAATAAAAACCTTTTACTCCATTCCTTGTTCTGAAAAGGGGAACGTACCATTTTCTCTCTCTCCAGGTCCACCCTGTATCGGTCCTGGAGTTCAGTTTGGGTCTGAAGTCGCCTTCGTTCCTCCTCTGCAGCGTTAGCTGCTCCTTCTTCCAGAGCCTGGGCAAAAAAAAGACAGAAATATACATTTTAAAGTTTCCATATTTTGGATATTTAAAATGTCATACTTTCAGAATAGGGTTTTTTACAAATAAATATGTTATTGTGTAGAAGGTAGTTCTTATTTACTGCCCTCACTATCTCTCAAATACAAAAATATCAGTTGACTCGGAACAATTCATTTACTGCCCTCACTATCTCTCAAATACAAAAATATCAGTTGACTCGGAACAATTCACTACACTTTCAGTCCATAGACACGCTCCAGACTTAAAGGAACACACCACCATTTTATGATTTTTGTCCTTTTTCCAATTCCTCGGCAGTAAAACTAGCGATTAAAAGCATTTTGTACAACACAAAGATTCACAGACTTACATGTGCACCTCACATTTGTTGCAGCATGTGACTACTGTCTCTCTATGACACTTGGATGGAGAATGCATTGGGTAAATTCAGAGTGAGGTATTCCTGGTTTATAATGACTGTGGTTTAAGCATGTTAGTGTCTATCACAGCGGTGGTAAAAACTGTTAGTGGGTTAAAAGTTGTGTGTGACTGAGCAGTAACCTCGTGTCACCCAGCTGGGAACTGTGTGTAAACAGCACTGTCTACTACTAACACTATAGCAGCACAGTGTGAGAGGAGTGGTCCTATTATCTGTGTGTACAGTATATGCGTGTGTGACAGAGAGATGTCTGCAGATGGCCCTGAGCCTCTTTCTCTCTGTATCCATGCATGTGTGTCCATTGTGCATTCATACGGTTAGCTATGTGAGACAGAGACTTGCACCTCAATGGCAGATTGTTGTGTACTCATTGTAGGGCAGTGTCCCTGACAAAGACAAACTGTCCTGCTGCACTGGACTGGACAACTTTGACATGAACTAGTTTGACTGACTGTTTCTGCATTTCACCATTTGTCACAATGCTCCAACATTTTCACCAAAGTGTGGTGGTTTATGTTCTCAGCTCAGCTGACCGTTCTTGTCCTCCAAAGATGGTTTCAATCCAGTGAGCAAATGAAACACTTTAATAACCTACATTCAATTAAAATTACTCTCAGACAATGATGGACATGCTGCTCGAGGGCCGGATGATGCCTGCGAACAAAATCATGCATATACCGTTTCCATACACAGAAAGCAGGACATATACCCACCAACAAGTCTTCCCCAGACACTTATTTCCTGGAAATACGGCTGTTCACATGATACATGTAGTTTTGGACAAACGTTAAAAAGAAGTAACTGACCATCTGACAGAGTCAAACGTTCCCACATCGCCAACATTTCAGTTTAAAAAAAGGTAAGGTTTAATAAATAAAACCATGTTTATAGACAGATGATAATTCTGATAATATAAGGCATAACTCTGAAGCAGAAATGTTGGAACAGATGAATAAATGAGTGTAAGAGCTGAGCCCTTACCTTTTCGTGAAACTGACACTTCCTGTTACGCCATATACAGTGTTACAAGGAAGCAGCCATTCACCGTCAGTATCTGACAAATCTACATTATCACGCAGTGTTAACATGACTGGTCAGTCAGCACTGTGAGGTGTCATTCAGGTTTTAGGTGATTAACTGGAAAAACATGCTTAATGGAAACTAAATGGCCTCCTGCTTTCCACCCCCCTCCCGCCTCCACCCCCAGAGTTCAATCCACGTTCCTCTGTCTGCAGCAGGTGACAGACTGTTGATTAGAGCAGATCTGTTATTGGTATTCATGAGCTGGCCCTAGAAGGTATCAGTGTGGAGGTCGACTTGTGTGAAACAAAGCAGTGACAGAAGCCACATTAAACTGACATCATTACAATTTGTGTCATTTCCTGGAGACAGAATACTAAAGCTGCAGTATTTTTAGCTGCGACCTGATCTCAGAGGAATGTTGTTCAGTCAGCTTTGTAGCTCTGTTGACTTCCTCGCCCTCAGTTGATATCTAGAACGAACAAGGGATCCAAGGGCAGCAGGTTGCTGGCGTGTGCTGAAAGATTTTAGACTTATCAGTATCAGATCAATTAATGTGAAGGCTCATCAGACCGAGATGCTTAACGGAAAGTCAACTCACTGTGTCATGGATTACCGTTATGTATATGACTGACGAAGCTGCATTGTTCAGACCAATCTTTTACACACATTGGCTTGTTTACACACTGACCTGAAGAAAACAGCATGTAGATGTTACCATGTGTGACATCTGCATAAAAAAGTAAAGCCTGCATGGCCCCTGGTTCTGGCCCTGCGACTGCCACCAGAGTTGCCCCACCTGAGCCCTTAAGGTGGTACAACATTTTATACTGCTTTGAACAGGTTGTGTAAGTTATCTCGCATTTTCACTTGATTTTCGAGCTTACTTCCTTTATTCTCTGGTTTGGGTGTGTCTGTGCTGCTTTTTAAATATTCTAGATTTGCCACAGGGGAAATCCCTTTTCATTTTCTATCAAACATCAGTGTAGTACTTCCTCCTCCCTATGACAGCTGTAGCGCCACAGAAGCTTTGGGTTCACACTTCAGGTTCTCTTTGTTTGTGTTTGTTCGTCACCTCTCTAATGCTCGCGTCCAACCCCGCTCTTCTAATCCAAACTTACTTCCAGCCGTCTGTTTAACCTTGTCTTACAGAGGAGTGTTTTTTTTGGGTGGGTTTTTGTAGCAATAAGTCTCCTTATAATAACCTCTACTTCAAATTAATATAAAAATGTACATTTAATGGCCATTTAATCTTTAAGGCTGTGCAAATACAATTAATTTACTTGCCATAAATCTCGAATGGTTTATGATGTTTTATTGTTTTTAATGGTGTTTACCTGAATGAGGTATTGCCCTGGGTTTCTTTATTTTATTATATTATTTCTTTACTTTTATGTGGATTGCCTGTCCTTCACATTGACTTACACGAGCTGGCCAGAGAATTAGAAACACTTCTGAATGTAATACAGCACAGTATTGTCATCTGACCGCAACTAGACTGAGAATAAACCATTTAACATACACATTATATCATCAGGTCCAACAAGTCACTGACCCAACTGTCCCTACCCTCCTTATACCAAACAACTACACGGAGCATTGTAATTCTGGACACCACAAAAGAAACATACATCTGCTGAGTGGACTGAATTCCCAGTGGAACATATTTACGTGTCTGTCTGCCTTTTTTCCCTTACCCTTCTCATGTTCTCCAGCTCCTGCTGTTTGGCTTCATTTGCTGTCTGCAGCTCCCTCATCCTCAGCTCCAGCTCCTCCTGCTCTGCCTGCTGCCGCAGTCGCAGCTCCCGTCGCTTCTGCCGAGCCTCGCGATGCGGTGCCGGTCGGCCCTGACGCAGCAGAGTCACACAGGTCTGAATGGCTGGGATGAAAATGTCATGTATTTATTTTTCTAAGCATAGAATGACAGAGATTCTCTTTAATGCTCATATATCTTTAGTTTTTTTTGTTCTGAAATTGTTTGACGATGTCAATATTAGAAATTTTCCAAGAAAAAATATAAACATTAAACATAATGAGTGTCCAGCCTTTGAATTTGATACATTTTTGTGGAGTTTTTAAAAGTAACAAAAACTGATGTTGGACAACTGTTCTGCAATTTCTATATCAATATTTTAAAATAAATATATTTGATCGTAACTTCAGATGAAAATGTTTTCAACAACATTTAAAGAGAAAACCAAACCTACATTTCAAATATACTTTCTCTTTCTTTCTTTAAAAAGATCAAAAGGTGCATAAGCAGCAGTAGGAAGTGACTTAGTGAGTCACCACAGCATAATTAAGTGATTATCATTTAAGTATCATGAGGCAAAATACCTGTGACATTTACTTTTGAAATATGAGGTCATGTCAGTACACTCACTCTGAATCCACTCCTGCTTCTTCTTCTTGTCTGATGCACTGATTTCAAAGCTTTTTATTGATGACTTGATGAGGAAGAGGCACTTCTTTCCCTCTTTGTCTTGTAAAGGCTGAAGTGAAAAAGTAGATACAACAGCTGATAAATACACCAGAATGTGCTAAACGAACAGCGGAGCAGTGTATTTTATTTTGTAACTCTAAATTTAACTGTTCAGTGGTGTTGGATAACTTAAAAGGCATCACCCAAGTTGTTGTTATTATGATCACTATTATAATTATTATTATGATTATTATATTTCTGCCTTTACTTCTTGTGTGCTTGGTGTGTTTCAACTCTTACCTCCACTCTGCAGTTGCCATCTAACAAGATGTTTCCTTTCTTATCAGCCAGGTCCTCACCAACGTAGTAGGACATACAGTTTGGCTTCAGCACGAACCAGCGCTCTGTCCAGTTCTTCCTCTTGTGACCTTTCTTCATCATGTAGCCCTGCAGAGAGAAGGAGAGATTTCAATAAACATTCAAGTTTTGTCAACAGATGGTAAATATGTGCATTTCCTTCTTTAAAATAAGCGATACATTTCTCAGCTAATTAGGGATCTTACTATTAGTTTTATAATAATGAAATTGCTGATTATTTTCACAATAATTGTATCTATATAGTGTTTAACAAAGGTAGCGTTTTTGTTACATATCACACTTTTTTTTCTGTATTTCATTTTGTGGTTAATAACTCCTGCAGTATGTGGCATTCAGCCCTAAGTAAATGAAAATGAACCCAATACTTGTTATCTTGTTAATGAACTATACTGTAATTCTTTATTTAGTCCCATTCTGTCTGTGTAAAGTGGTGATTTGATACAAATCACTGCAGTGTGAGTATGACAGGAAATAAAAAAAGCTCAGTCCTGTGATAGTTGCTCTACGCTAGCTCCCACAATGATTAGATCCCATCATATCTCTCAGAGAGCTGATAATTCCTTATCAGCCCAATAATCATACATTCAGAGACAGATCACTTCTGTCTCTGAATGCAGCCTTGCATGTGGCTTCTCAAGGAAGCAGAGCCTTCAGTTACCAGGCTCCTTTGCTGTGGAACCAGCCCAGGTTTGGGTTCAGCAGACACCTTCTCTACATGTAATGTTCAACTCTTTGATAAAACTGTATGGTCTTTACGATGTCTGCCCACCTGTTTGAGCACGTCCAGGATCAGTTCCTGGTAGACCTCGTTGATGCCCATGGACAGCGCCTGCTGGTCCATGCCTTTACAGAAGTGACCCGAGCCCACCAGTCTGATGAGATCCCAGACGTTCAGACACTGCTGTTTGGAGTCCAACTGCAGTTTGTAGTCCTCAAAACGCTCCTCCACCCAGCTGCCCCCCATGGCCTCCGTCAGCTTGCGGAGGAAGTACTCAATCTGTGTGTTGACACAAATGCAAAGATTATTCCTAAACGTAATGTAGTTTGACAAAGCGGTTTGTTGTTTCTATTTTTTCTTCAATAACTATAGTTATTTATTTATATTTCATAATGACTGTCCGTTATTTTCCCCACGGTTCATCTTGACAGGGCCTTATTACAGCATATGAATTTACAGTTGTTTTGCAAACGGTGTTGCACTAATTCAGCTCTGATGTTTGTTATACCAAACAATAAGGGTTTGTAATAGAACAGGAAGCTGGAAACTTCCTTTTCTGCTCTTGAGCAACAGACATTTCAAAGTGGTCAGTTTCTGAGCAGTGATACAGTACAATGACACCAGGGCAACTACAGTCAAGCTCTGAGTTCATGCCTGAGCTGAGTTATATTTTAAACCTTTAGTTCAACGTGCTGTGACTGAATCAGCAAACAAAAATGCTGTCCACTGTGACCCAATTAAGAACAGTTACATTAATAACTTCCTTCATCCTGTCAAGCAAACAATCATTTCATTCCAAAGTGCTTTTTCATCATCAAGATGTTGCATAATATTATTGATGGGAGCTTTTACCTTCAACAGTCAGTAAATTGTTGTTTAAAAGGCTGACTAAAAAGGACAATCTGTAGAATATAATCAGCAACATTTTTTCTATGAAAACAGGGCTCCAGACCAACATATTTAATAGCTGTTAAAGCGAGAAACCACACCACTTCACCTAAAAACTGTTTGTTTTGATGAAACGTATTTTGAGGTTTGGAAATATGAGCTTTACTACAACCATCACTGTATTTAATGTGCACAATTTTATTTTAGGGTCTGAATTCTGTGTGATATTTTGTTTTTGTTTTGTTTTGTCATTGCACAATAATTTATCCCACTATTTGACTTTCAGGTGTGACGAGTCCTCACCTCCTCTGTGACGATGATCAGCGGATATCTGTCCTCGGACAGGAAGTTAAAGATGCACCAGATTTTGAAGGCGTCATCATTGGAGATGAGCAGGTGTCTCTGCTCCAGGTTTTTCCTGGAGCACAAAGTCCAGCACATTTTGTTGAACTCCTGACGATCAAAGTTATCCTTCACCTGCGGCAGAGCACAGCACTGAGTCATGGATTCATGTTCAACACCAACAGAAGACAGCTGTGTCTTACAGGTTGCAGTGCAGTTTGTAGAGGTACAGAGGAAACACAGTTAGCAAACATTTACAGTGAGTAAAACATTAGTAGATTCAGTTTAGTAGTTTAACCAAAAATTATAGTTATATTTTATTTGTATATAGACAGCTAAAGTGGGGCAACGGTCTAGCATTAAATTGTAAGACACAAAGATTCCACAGGAGATTGATAGTTATTTATTTCTGGATACATTGTATGTCCTAACAAGTTGCCTAAGAAGTATTGACTGAGGGGGTTACAAGCTGTAATGGTTGTAACACTTTCTGTGTTGCCAGGTTGTGTAAAATCCCTATGATTGAATGATTGAATTGAAAAAGAGCTATAGGGCCGTCGGGAACAATTACAAAACAATTTATTAACATGTATTAACTGAGAACTGGCATTTACAGTTCCATTACTGCTCAATAAACAAATAAAGATAACGGAGACTTTTTACAAACTGGCAACCCGATTTATTTATTCTAACCACGATCTTATAAACTGTTTAAATCTTATATCTTTTTCCTACTCATGCCTTCCTCACTGTCTCTCTCTCACTCTCTCTCTCTAGAGAGAGAGAGCAAATCGGGGGGAAGCTCTTGAAAAGGTAGAACAGCTTCTGTTGGGGAGAAGTGTTTTCCTCGAGCCAGTGAACAGTAGTGTCTCCATGGAGATTCCTGGCATCTGTCCCGTCAAAAAAAACAAGCCATCAACAAACCCCCGGAAAACAAATCCAATGCTCACTGATCTGATCGTGCACAGAACCCTGAAACGTCTATGTTTGTCTATTCAAAACCACCATTTGCATAGACATTGTGAGGAATGTAGCGCAGTGGTTTCACTGTGTTTTTTGCAGTCTGTGATGGAGAACCTAGTTTCATAACCTTCCTACAGGCCATGACACAATAACGATAAGTTAGTGAGCAGTATAAATATGAATTTGTACTGTATTTGTAAGTGTATTCATTCTCCACATCCTTAACCTTGTTTATTCCCTTTAAGTCTTTTGCTCACTTAAACGTTTTAATGTACGTGTTTACTGTACTGATAGTTGGATAAAACCAGAAAGTAGTGGATCTTGAGTAAGAGCTTAGTTTTGTCAAACTACATTTCTGATAATAGTGACTGTATCTCACCGACTGAGTTGTGGTGTCTCATGAATATAAAAACAGCTCAGAGCTTTTTTCCAGTGGAGATAAACAAACGACTGAGTCAGCACATTATTTCCACATCTGAATAACCTGTGCGCAGTGGTGCTTCTTCAACACACTGACAATTGTGTCCTGAATTCTCTCATGGCAATTTCATTATTTTCATTTTCAGTGTTGTGAGACACATTGAGCCCAAGTGAATGACTGTGAAGTGAAGTAGGGTCAACTTTTCTAAGCGTGCACAGGATCTGATGTAACTCACTATTGTGCTAATTTAGGGTGAATGCCTGTGTGGAAACCTGGGCTGGATGTTAAAATGACACTCCACCCAGAATCTCCAAAATTCATAGGTCAAACGCGTGTAGGTTTGGTCCTTCACAAAGATCAGCAGCTGTCGCTCTTTGGGGTTATACATTAATGAGGGTCAGTTAAATTGAAACGTCTCTGAGTAAACTGTAAATATGATAAGGTTTACCAACACAACAGACTACAAACCCAAATTCAACAGGTCTCCACAACCCTGTCAACAAAAACATGATCAGATATACATGTTCCACTATAGAAACATATTACCTGTGAAGACAATGGGGGAAATTATCCTCATTAGATTAATATTTTTAACCCCATTTGACACAATACAAACTCCAATCTGACTTAAGTAAAACATGACAAAAGGGGGTGCCATGCTAGTGGCAGTCTGTTGCAACAGCTTTCCAAAATTTCCCTTGTAGAGCAATATACTACTCCATGTCAATTCATTGTTTAGCTGCGTAAATGTGTCCGTCTGATTGTCTGTGTCATCCTGCTGGTTTTAGACTTGTGGTTTTGAATGAGTCAGCCGGGTGAGACAACAGACTATGAAACCTGACCTTGTGGTGAAAGATCAGCTTTTTGTCCAACACCATTGTTTCAACTGTCTTGTTTTTCTCTGTCTGTGTCGCTCACTGACTCTCGCCCTCTATCTCCCTCTATTCCTCCTCTTATTCCCTTTATCACTCTCTCGCTCTCAGACTCGACACTTCAACAGTGAAGGCCTTGTCAGTCCTCCCTCTCCTCCTCTCTACATGTCCATTAACATTCAGGAGCCAAACTCCAGCAGCATTTACAACTCTAAAGTAAAGCAGGTGTAACAGGACAAGCTGACAGCCTGATACCAGTTGAACAAGATTGTCTTCTACGTAATTAATCACAGAGTTTGCTACAAATGAAATGTTTGCCACCACTGACAGCAACAAACTAGTTTTCTGTGAAAGACAGAGCTAATGTTTCAGAACAGAACTTCAGCATAATCTGTAGGTGTTTGCTGTGTGATTCAATTATGGCAACATTTCAAAAACTCTGTGGTCAATGTGTTTGTACTTCAGAGTTTCAGTGCCTTATTGACAAATTGTCTATTTGGACCAGAAAGACCATTGTGAGACTAATTATGGTGGACTGGTGAAGGTCTAAAGAGGTCACAGCATAGTTTATTAAAAAACAGAAACAAATGCCTAAAGTTCACACTGACTTTGTAAAGATCTCATTTTCGGTACCACAGAAAGCATCTGACTTATATGTCAGCTGATCAATGATAAGCAGCTGAATTACAGAATATAAGTGAACTAATCGAAGCTGGTGTTCAGACGTTCCCTGTGACAGTCTCTCAGAGTCAGACACACACTCAGGATATTTCAGGGTCACAGAGGATCACTTGTTACAGAAGAATGTTACACTCCAACAATCCACAGAGTGCTGAGTCGTGAGCTTCAACATCACCTCTGTCTCTGTTCAAGAGTCAACAGTCATCAGTGTTTCACTGTCGGTTTACTGAGGCAAAGGTACAACAGACTGACACAGCTGTGAAAGTCTGTGCTCAGATAAGGTTATATGTCAGTGGTCTGCATTGTATTTACTGCTGCACTGTGACTGACATTGGGATAGAGTAACTGATGATGAGGATAATACACAGACAGGGCACAACACAACCCAGGACACTGACATGATTGAAAGTCTCAGTAGGTTTTCTTGTTTCTGTAGTTTTGTTGTGTCTATCTGTGTGGTAATTCTGTTGTAATTTCATTGACTTTCCAACAGGAAGTATTCACTAACCCTTCCCGGGCCCCTGAGTTCTTGGGTTCCTACACACATTGTAGCTTCTAATATTATGTCTGTATCAGAGTATTTTCCTTCATGAGAAGCAAGTCTACTGAATCATTGCTTTATAACACACACACACACACACACACACACACAGAGTTTCCCAGTGTGATGGGTGGAGTTTCCTAAGGAGTGAGATCAGTAGAGCGCATGGACTGACGCCCTTGCCTTCACTTCAATGGTTGGGTGGGGTGGTCATGTGTGAGTGTTTATGGAAATGTATAAAGGCTGTGAAGGTTAACATCTACTCCTGATGTGATGTCTTTCCTCAAGTATTTCTGAAGTAAAACTACCATAGCATAGTATGTCGTCCAAAAATGTACTAAAACGTCATAGTATAATATGTCGACCAAAATGTACTATTGTATGTCATCCACAATTACAGAAGAAAGTTGTACTTTATTATGTTTTCTAAAAATTTACAAAACCGTCACACATTGTATAGTACATCATCCAAGAACTGACCAAAGCATCATAATATAGTATGGTCTCCAAAATTTGACCAAAATATCACAGTATAGTATGTCATCCAAAAATAGACTAAAATGTCAAAGTATAGTATGTCGTCCAAAAATTGACCAAAATGTCATAGTGTGTCGTCCAAAAATTTACTAAAACGTCATAGTATAGTATGTCGTGATAGATGATACATCATGTGAGACTTGAATTTCCCTTGCAGGATTAAATAATGTATGATTATTATTATTATTATTATGTCGACCAAAATTTACTAAAACGTCATCATATAGAATGTCGTCCCAAATTTCAGATAAATGTTATAGTTTAGTACATTGACCAATATTTGACCAAAACGTCATAGTATAGTATTTTGTCCAAAAACTGACAAAAACATCATGGTATAGTATGTCGTCCAAAATTTGAACAAAATGTCATAGTAGTCTGTCATCCAAAAATGGACCAAAATGTCATAATATGCTACGCCGTTCCAAAAGTTGACAAATGTGTCATAATATAGTATGTCGTCCAAATATGGACCAAAATGTCATAGTTTAGTATGTCGTCCAAATATGGACCAAAATGTCATAGTTTAGTATGTCGTCCATAATTCAAGAGAATGTCATACTTTAGTGTTTCGGCTAAAAATTTACCAAAACGTCATAGTATATTGTATGTAGTTCATAATTTCAGAACAATGTCATACTTTATTATGTTGTCTAAAAATTTACCAAAACGTAATAGTATAGCACGTCGACCAAAATTTGATCAAAACGTCATAGTATAGTATGTTGTCCAAAAATGGACCAAAATGTCATAGTATTGTATTTTGTCCAAAAATGTACTAAAACATCATAGTAAATTATGTCACCCAAAAGTTCAGGTAAATGTCATAATGTAGTATGTTGTCCAAAAATGGACCAAAACGTCATAGTATAATACCTCATCCATAATTTGACCAAAATGTCAATAATGTTGTCAATAATTTTAGAAGAATGACATACTTTAATATGTTGTCTAAAAATTGACCAAAACATCAGAGTATAGTATGTCATCCAAAACTGGACTAAAATGTCAAGGTACAGTGTGTCAACCAAAATTTGACCAAAATGTTACAGTACAGTTTGTCATCCAAAATTTGAACAAAACGTCTTGGTATAGTCTATTGTCCAAAATTGGACCAAAATGTCATAGTATTGTATGTCGTCCATAATTTTAGAAGAATGTCATACTTCCGTATGTTGTCTAAATATTTATCAAAACGTCATAGTATAGTATCTGGTCCAAAATTTTAACAAAACTGTAGGAGCCACATTGACCAAACTGATAGGTTTCCTTTGATGACGACAATGCGGCTAAGAATGCTTTAATGTACAACACTGCCTTTGGGGCCGTGATGACCTCCTACATAGTACACAGCCAGATGCACGATGTATACGTGTGAGGTATTGGGCCGCTATGAGTTATATGCCTCACTTTTGCCTGACGACAAGAAGAGAGAACACACGAACTGAAGGAGAAAAGCGAATTGTCGGCCTACAGAGAAAGACAGTTTTTGACGTGATTAAACAAGCGATTAACCTGTGATGACCAGAGACTAACCGGAGTTTAACCTGGGACTAACCTGAGATTGTCCGGGGGTTGATCTGAGTGATCAACCCCCGATCTACCAGAGTGATTCACAGAAATAGGAATCAGTGACAACTGGAGAAATAGAAATCATCAGCAACGTCCCACCGGAGCGACTCACTCACACCAGACATCAGCAGAACCAGGAAAGATCTTGGGTTCTCATCATTGTCAAGCTTAATGCTAGAAGGCTGTACAATAGTAGTGCCATGTGTTGTAACTGAAGAGCTTTAAAATTGGGACAATAAAATTGAATTGAACGAACTTTGTCGCTACAAAAACATCATAGTATAGTGGGTCGTCCAAACATGGTCCAAAATGTCATAGTATATTGTAAGCTGTCCAAATATTTACTAAAACATCATACTATAAAGTATGTCATCCATAATTTCAGACAAATGTCATACTTTAGTATGTCGTCTAAAAATTGACCAACACATCATAGTATAGTATGTTGACCAGAATTTGCTAAAACGTCATAGTATAGTATGTCGTCCATAATTTCAGAAGAATGTCATAATTATGTTGTCTAAATATTTATCAAAACATCATAGTATAGTATGTCGACCAAAATTCGATCAAAACATCATAGTATAGTATGTCGTCAAAAATGTGACCAAAAAGACTATAGAATACTATAGTATGTTGTCCAAAATTGGAACAAAACATAGTATTGTATGTCGTCCAAAAATGTACTAAAACATCATAGTAAAGTATGTCATCCAAAATTTCAGGTAAATGTCTTATTATAGGACGTTGTCCAACAACTGACCAAAATGTCATAGTATAGTAAGTCGTCCAAAATTTGACCAAAAGGTAATAGTGTAGTATGTCGACCAAATTTGACCAAGATGTTATAATGTAGTATGTCGTCCGAAAAGTTACTAAAAGATCATAGTAAAGTATGTCATCCAAAATTTAAGGTAAATGTCATAATATAGTATGGCGGCCAAAAATGGACCAAAACGTCATAGTATAGCATGTCGTCCACAATTTGAACAAAACATCATAGTATATTATGTTGTCCAAAACGAACCAAAATGTCATAGTATAGTCCAAAAATGGATGACGAAAAACCATCATAGTATACTGTCATTCAAAATTTCAGACAAATGTCATAGTATAGTATGTTGTCCAAAAATGGACCAAAACCTCATAGCATATTATGTCGTCCAAATTTCAGAAAAATGTCATTTTATTGTAAGTCGTCCAAATATTTTCTAAAACATCGTTCTATGCTATGTTGTCCATAATTTCAGAAAAATGTCACACTTTATTATGTTGTCTAAAAACTTATCAAAACGTCATAGTATAGTATGTCAATAAGATTTGACCAAAACGTCATAGTATAGTATGTCATCAAGACAAACTATGACGTTTTGTTCAAATTTTGGATGACATACTGTACTATAACATTTTGGTCAAATTTTGGTCGACATACTATACTATGATATTTTAGTAAATATTTGGACAACATACAATACTATGATATTTTGGTCAAAATTTTGACAACATAATTTACTATAAAGCTTTAGTAAATTATACTATGACTTTTTTTATACTATGACATTTTTGGACAACATACTATACTATGACGTTTTGGTCAGTTGTTGGACAACATACTTTACTATGACGTTTTGGTCAGTTGTTGGACAACATTCTATATTATGACATTTACCTGAAATTTTGGATAAATTTGGGTAGATTTTTAGACAACAAAGTATGACATCCGTCTGAAATTCTGGACATAGTATACTCTGACATTTTAGTAAATATTTGGACAAAATACAGTACTATGACATTTTGGTCCATGTTTGGACTAACTATATTATGACGTTTTGTTCAAATTTTGGATGACATACTATATTCTGACATTTTGGTCAGTTGTTGGACAACATAATATACAATGATTTTTTTGGACATATAATGTTTTGATAAATTTGAGATAAAGGCTTTACCACAGCAATTGCTATTCTTTATCATCATGGCATCATATTACTAGGAAAGGGCTTTTTCACTTTTCCTGATGCCCAAGAACACAATGAGCAGCATTCCATTGTCCAGTTAGTAAAGGTAACACAAAGGATTTAATTGGCATCAGAGTCTATCCTATTTGGATTTCAGTCAAATCGGGCTGCAATTGTGATTTCTGTGAAGAGCAATGTGGAAATTAGACCCTTGAACATAGTGCTCCATCTGTTTACAGGTCTGCTGTCAAGTTTGTGTGTTTGAATCACTCATAATATCACATTTTCCATACAAAGGGATGAAGAGCCATTTAAAGGCACAGACTAGTGACTCACTTTGCCAATAAGGAGAACACAAAAACACAAGGAGGACACAGGCAAGCCATAGTGAGAACAACAGGAGCTTCTTGCTATTAGGCAACAACACTCAGTAACTATCTGCTTACTATACCTTCACCTCATGTGTTACTGCCTCATTCAATTTAACTACTGAGTTAAGTTTAATATGCTGTTTTCTATCAACACAAAAGTGTTTAGTTTGACTGTTTGTTTTGAACCCAGTTAAAAATCTTAATGATTCACTGCTAGTAATGTGGGAATGGCTATATGGATTTAAACACCAAAAGATCAAGTGAATTTGACCAGATGTGCTAGACAGCTGTGTGGTCAGTAAGAATCAGTGATTCTGGCTGACCTTATCCAGGATGAACCTGTTCAGGTAGGGCATGTATCCCTGGTTGGAGACGGGACCCTCGTCATCATCTTTAAAATGCTCCTCCAGTGCCACAGGGTCATGTGGGATCTTCATCACTGTACATAAATTGTGGGACAGCACCTGGAATGATAACTTTATGTTTGATAAACACATTTTAAACAGAAAACATGTTTCCCTAACCAGAGAATATTTTCCATTTATCTCATTAAATAAGTACAATGAGCAATATTTATTATTGATTATTTAGCTAAATCATTAACATCCATGTTGAATAAACTAAAACCAACAGTTTCTGTCCTTTCATCTTGATCTTGACATAAGACTTCAAATATTTAAACAGTTGATGACTGATATGTATTGGTAGTGAATGCAACCTGTGGACATAATGTTACGTAATGTCAGAAGTCACCTTACATGCATTTCTTCTACACATTTTGCCTATTACTTAAAATGGTGACTCCCAGTGTTTCACAGAGCATCTTTTGCAAACCTGCTGCATTCAGATGGTGCTGGTAAGAGTACGCATGCGGGAGAAAAATGTAGAAAGAGGAGCTTGCATCACTTTTCCAGTCAAACAATGGGCTTTCACCTCTTTCCACTAATAACAGCTTTGAGCTACAATGCATTCTGGTCATATGAGGCCAGAATGCAAGTCACTGAGTCATTGTTGGCACAGTAACGAGTCTTAATGAGTCTTTTCTCTTTAGTTACAGACACAGCTAACCTGAAGCACCATGACTTTTAATAAAATAAAACTAATCACTACACATATGATCCTTGTCTTCTTTATCACCTTTTTAGTCATCACTATAAATCACTGCCTCTTCCTTCAGTGTCTTCTGGTAGACGTCAAACAGAAGCACAACAATAACCCAGTGAGTTGAGGGTTGTACTCTGTAATGTTCTGACCGTGGTACAGTTACCGCGGAAGATGATGTCAGTGCTGTCACTGTTTTCTATCTGAAGCTGCAGGTAAACGCGTCCTAAGTCACCCGGACCAACAGGTGCGAGTTCAACACGGGACGGGTTTAACGTAACACCACTACAAACAAAGACGACAGAGACAGGCGTTGACACACACAGATAGAGACGGAGTACTTTACCTTCAGCTGAGATTTAGACACTTTCCCACTCTTGTCCACATCCAGTGCAGTGAACGCATGCCATATGGACTTTAACAGCTCGTCCCGCAGAGACATGGCGGCGACACTGGCCTCGTTCTCTCTTCTCTTCTCACTCTCTCTCTCCCTCTGTGTGTGTGTGTGTGTGTCTGAGATTGAACTTGTCTCCGCCGGACACAGACGCGGCGGGGAACAGAGGAGAGGGGTCACGTGACGCGCTGTCAGCTAGTTGCGTGTGTGGCATCAGGGTGATGGTGGCGAGTGAAGAGCTGCAGCACCACGCAGCGAAAGCACAACTACATGGAACCGCTATGTCACATACAGACCCTTTCCAAAAAATTAGAATATCATGGAAAAGTTGTTTAATTTCCATAATTCAATTCAAAAAGTTAAACTTTCATAGATTATAGATTCAGGGCCCACAATTTAAACGATTTGAAGTGTTTATTTGTTTATTTTTCCATAATTTGGGTTTCCAGCTCATAAAACCCACGAAAACAGGAATTCAAAATATTAGAATACTGTGAAGAAATCAGCCCAAATTTTGCAGGGCATAAATGTTTTAAACTGAGTGTCACACACTAATCATCCACTAAACTCAAAGCACCTGCACAGGTTTCCCCAGGTGTCATTTAATTGCATCAGTTTGGTTCAATTGTCTCAGTTAGGTTCAATATGGGGAAGACTAAAGACTTAACAACTGGCCAGAAGACCATC
>JAFBJQ010002247.1:0-24067 GCA_016785345.1 Trinectes maculatus
TTTAAGTCGTCGATAAAGTACCCTGCTTAGACAGGTACAAGTGATAGCTTCTAAAAGATCGATGGCCTTCTTTGTAAGTTTGGGAGACAACATCACATCATTCTTTTCAAGAAGAGTTTTC
Source organism: Trinectes maculatus (assembly GCA_016785345.1). Classification (NCBI taxonomy): domain Eukaryota; kingdom Metazoa; phylum Chordata; class Actinopteri; order Pleuronectiformes; family Achiridae; genus Trinectes; species Trinectes maculatus. The sequence continues at coordinate 122 of JAFBJQ010002247.1, forward strand.
AAGCACTCTCTTTCTGACTCCTCCACTGTGTTCACATTTGCTGGAACCCTGTTTTCCTTGTCTTCCTTTAAAACAGAGTGTGTATCCATACAATCTTCATAGGTCTCTGCAAAAACCTTTACTGAATCATGTTTCTTTCCGTCTGCTTGCGGCAGGCGCAATTCAAAAGTGGTCGGCCTCCATGTGCAACCTCCAGGTGTGTCTGTAAATGTATAGTGACACTTGTAAACAGCGAATGCTATTTATGCACGCTATATTGTGTGTTAAGGTAAAAGGAAATAACTACTTAAGAAGTATTAAGACATTAAGAAAGTAAATGCTTACCACTTGATGACCACATGGTGCTCTTAAGCGACTCCTTACAGCTCTGGCATGATGTGAAGACTCCACATATCCCTAAATAATACGATCCGGAAAACCCATCCCCCTTGTAAAAACCCCGTGGGATTTCCTTTGTTTATTACGCCAAACAGCTGCAACGTTTAACGTGATGAAACGTGTCCCGACATGTTCTTCTGAACACTTTCCAATCTTTGTTGGTTGAAAATAATATAATTTAAAGCAATCTATTTATTTAATCGAGTTAGTTTAAATTAAATTTTAAAGTAATCGTAAAAAGAAATAGCTGCAGTATGGGTGAGTTTTATAGAAACATGTCATGGGGGGGGTCATAAGGTCATCCATCAAAATTTTGACAGAAGGTATGTTTCTATACTCTCTCATATCCCTGCCGAGCAGAAATACTGTGAAGTTTAAGAGATCAATAGTTGTGGGAGAGCTGTGCAAAATTTGTTTTACAGCCTTTTAAACTTTTAACGGTGTGATGTCTCTGCCTTGCTGCAGGCTACTTCACTGACAGCTTGCTTTCAATTAAATAAATGCATAGCAGTCCAGTAGTAGAGCTAATGAGAATTGGAGATTCATGGCCTTCACATAAAATTTGACCTGATGATAGCTATAGAAAGAATCTTAGAAAAGAAAGAGAGAGAGAGAGAGAGAGAGAGAGAGATGCAGCCCATGTCTGTTGTCCAGCACTGTAGGAAATCATTAGCTAAAGCCAGGCCTCCACAGTGACAGAGACATAAGAGGAGGATCTGATAGAGCAAGGCCAGTGCCACTTATTGATTAAAGTTTAACCGTCCATTGAGAAGACTGGTGTGTTGTTCATGTCCTCGCTGCCACACCAGTGGGAAATGTCTTTTTCATTTTAGTGGCATGTCATAGTCTATACAGTATTTCAGGGTGAAGCTCCGCCTGACACGGAACTCATTCAAAGACGATTTGTTTAAAGCCCAGTAAACAACTCAGTCAGATCCAGTCTGATAACTACACTGTGTGTACACGAGCCTCGGTGTTGTGGGTCCATTAAAAAGCCTACCTGCTTCAGATCAGGCCACTCCTTTGGTAAAATGTGATTATGGATATCAACCTTCATCCTTGTTATTATCCTCCAGGAAAGTTCAGAGCTCTGCTGCAGCAGATTTCTTCACATTAATATTAAATTCACCTCCGGTGTCAGCCTGTGACGAGTGACCGACAGGTTAATGTCTGCTGGGACACCCTCGTTATTTATTACCCAATCCATAAACATGCAGCGGACTATAAACATTGCGCAATGGCGCCCTCTGTTGGCGATGAGCTGGGGGGGCAGATAGTCGGGGTTCTTCATGAGGCTGGTGTGGATGTTGTTTCTTGGACCTGAACGGGCGCGCATCAGTGCGGAGGTTCTGTCGGGCCAATAGAGACAGACGGACAAAAGCAATGATGATCAGTCAGACACTGTGGTTGATGTTGCACGATGTATCTAAGATGCACGAAAGTCTTGACTCAGCACAATGAGGGGCGATCTGCTGAGGACCTGGTGACAGACCTGGTCCCTGAGTTTTTGCAGGGATGGGGGGGTGAGGGGGTGGAGGGGGAGGGAGGGAGGGAGGGGAGGAGAAAGTTGCAGGCACCGCCTGCCACACTAACAGCAGATCTCAGCCTTATCGCGTCGCCGTATCTGAAGCTGAGGTCTGTGCGCGTGTGTGTGAAGCGGTTGCGGGGCGCACAGGGTATCTCCACCCAGGCTGCACAGCAGTGTGTGCTGACTTCTCACAGAGGGAGCTGCTTTGGCCGCTGATGCCGCTGAGTGAGACCCTTTGCCCCCCATCTTCCCTTATCGCCATCTCCGATCTCCCTCCCTGCGCAACCGAGTCGACACCGGCGCTGTATCGGACGCACTGGATGGCTGCGGCGCCCAGAGGACCGCTCTGAATCCTCTCCTTAAACAACAACAACAACAACAGCAACATCTGCTTCTCTCACCTCTCTCTCTGACCACTGACCCCCAGAGCAAAACTACTGCAACAGCCATGACAGAGCCGGCGACCCACGAGTCCTACCCCATCCCGGAGCCGACTGTTGTGGATGGCACAGTGCGGAACGGCCAGTGCGCCCCGGATGGCTTCACCAACCACCACCACCACCAGGCAGCCAGGAGCCCCAGCCAGCCCGAGGCGTTCACCACGGGCCAGGAGATGAAGATCACAGACAGCGTGGAGGGAGAAGGTAACTTCATCCATCTCTACCGTGTCTGGATGTGGGGTTTTAAACTTATGCTTGTGAACGGATTGTGTGTGTGTGTGTCTGTGTGTGTGTGTCTGTGTGTTTGTGTGTGTAAGTGGTAGCCTATTTTTTACCCATGTGAGATATTTTTAGGCTCCTGTGACTTGAATAATTTATGATAGTCCTACATCAGCAGGATTCAGATCAGAGTTGAGCAAAAGCTGGTCTGTGAGCTGACAACGTTGTTAGGGATGATGTCCTCAGTTCATTCATTCATTCATTCATTCATTCATTCATTCATTTTGATTTTGTCATTTCATTTCCTGGGGGGTTTGAACTGGGCCAGTAAAGCTCAGTTCTAATACTAGTCACATGTTTTGCCTCACAAGCACTCAAGTGTACATTTATGTGCACATGTGTTTGTGTGATTGTGTAATTGTCGAGCAATATAATCCCCTTCATCGTCTAATATACATAAGTCCTAGGAAACAAAACATTCTTCAGTGGGTAATAGGAGGGCCTCTGCCCCTGTGGGGACCTGGGGTAGTGTACGTCCCCAACACCCCCTTGCTGATCACAAGAGGTGACAAATGGGGCGTAATGCGATGTGGATCTCGGTTATGCATAAAGATGCTATTAAGATCTTAATAAAGATGCTAAATAAACTGTAAATAATCATCAGCCCAGTAACATTGCTAATTTGCTTGAGCATGTTATGGGGGCACCAAAATTGTTACAAATGCTAGTATGAATATTAGATGTGGCTAATTTCTAAGAGCTGGAGTCATCCGACCAGGAGAAGATGAATAAGAGTTTATAAGGGGGATTTAGGAAGAGTAATGCAGTCAACTATCCTCAATGTGTCACAGATCGTCTACTTCCTTTAATGGCTCTCAGACACTGGTCAGTTGAAACTTGAGATTTGAAAGTAGGCACAAGATCGATCCCTTAAAGGAGTACTCCAGTGATTCAGTGTCACATTCTGTGGACAGCATGTATGAGACAGATAGTTGACATGGAAATCAGAAGAGGCCGAGATATGCCGACCCTTAATCTCGTGCACAGGTCATGTTCCAAACTAACTGGATCCATGTAGGATCCAGTGAGTCTCACTATCATCTTTGATTTGACCCAGTCTGCCTGGCGAAGCCTTTCTGACTCTGCTCTTTGTCAGAAAGCTTCTGTCTCAGGGACTACAGAGTAGACATTGAGTTACTGCAGTGGAAATGTAAAACTCAAAAAAAGCTCATTATTTATTTTGGACACTGTGAAGTTGTAGATGCAGCATCAACAGAAGTCCAGATCAGCAGTTGCCCCCGTTGGCCCATCAGAACTCTAACAATGGTTCTGTGTTTTCCTAGTTCAGTTCCAGTTGTGCTGTTATTGTGTACTTTGACTCCAGTTGTCACTCATTTGATGAAGAGGGGGCATCGCAGTGACATCATCAAATAGTGGTATGTGAGTTCACCCCACATTTTGAACCTGTAGTCTTACAACCCAAACCAAGATACCCGTGATGACATCACAGTGGCAACAAGCTGAGTCATTTCCCCAGTAATGACAAAATCCCCTTCGACCCACAGACACCACCATTCAACGTTTTTAACAAGCTAACTAGTCAAAACCACGCACAGCTGAGTGTTTTATTATGTCTAAAATTGGTGCAGTGTCCCTTTAAACGTTATTTTGCAGGTGATGTCAGGTGCAGCAGTGTAAATAAAGGTTTATACCCTGTCTAAGAATACGTTTAGTTGACAGGGATTTGAAAAATAACGTGATTTTTTTTAATCGTTTCTTTTTAAAGTAAATATTTCCTCACATGAGCATTAGTTTCAATCACGTCTTTCCTCATAGAAAGTGTGATCGTCCTTTCGAGCGAGATGCCTGATGCTGAGCTATTTTTAGAGTAGAAAGTTGCGACAGAGACAAGTGTCGAGAGAGACGCACATTCACACTCATCCATGTAAAACTGCGTGTGTGTCACGGCGAGCTGTGTGAGGAGATGTTGAGCACATTCCTTCTGTCTGATCCCCCCTGCCTAGGATCATGTGAGCAAAGCGTTGTAACCATGTTACAACACTAAGTTACATTATTTAACCCTCAACGCTTATTAAACTTTTACACAACTTCTTTGAGAAGTTGTGTAAAGTGGAATCATGTGATTTTATCAGCTGTCTGTTGGCAGCTGTTTTTGGCACTTTTATTCATAAAATGTCTTAGTGGGTTTGAAATCTTGTATGAGTCTTTTTTGCTCCTTCATCAGTGTACAATGTTCCAAAAAAAGCGTGGTAGCATTAAAAGCTCTTTTGATGCAAAAATTGAGACGAATCATTTCATGATAATGGATCACATTCATTACATTGTATCCCCCAGTGTAAATGCCCTATGACTCCATGTTGTCTTTCAGGGAAATTATATTTGTCTCAAAACCTTTGCATGCTCCTACAGAGGATCAGGCATCAAGTGGAATATGACCTCTGACCTCTGGGAATTCCTTGAAAAGACTGGTAAAATTGACACTGGTCACTGGTTCGAGGAGCTGGGGTTTAACAGCTCTGTAGTGGGCAGGTGTTTACAGTGTTTACGTGCTCAAAAAGACGTCACAAGATAGAAAGCGGGTGAAAATAAATGTGCCCACTGGGGCATCCTGGTTACATCACTGCCGATGAGATCAGAGGTGAAGCTGATGAACACTGCTGCTGCACAGTCATTTGACTTGGGAATGGATGGTGACCCAGATGTTAGTGGGCAATGGTGGGGTCTGTGTTCTGTGGGAATGGGTCCTTAGATTTGCTCCAGAAGCCGGTGTATTACGTTTCCTTCCAAAATGCTGATTTTGCAGAACAGAAATGATAGTGACAAAAAAAAACATTTCATCAGTACAAAACGTGTTTTATCTATTTCATGTAACTTTTTTGCTGATCCTTTGTAGCTAATTACTTGAAAAGGCGAAACACAGGATTTTATGCTACAAAGCAGTAAAACCAAAGAAGGAGCTGTCTTTGTGACTGAGTGCTCATGTTCCTGCAGGTCTCCTGGAGAGCAGCATGCGCCTGAAGCCCCACGAGGCCCAGAACTACAGGAAGAAGGCCCTCTGGGTTTGCTGGATCTCCATTGTGGTGACACTCATACTGGCTGTGGCAGCGTTCAGTAAGCATTTAACACTAATCTCTGCATCATTTACTATAGTGCATTAAAGTAAAGTTGTTGGAATATTGCATATTTCTTTAGAGCGGAGACCAACCTTTGTGATTTGAGCATATTTTTCACTTTGCAGTTGACTATGTGGAGATTTTGTCACCAATGTATCTATTCTTTATGTATATAGTCACAAATGTGGGGTTTGAACAAAGCAAATCCTCACTAATCTTTATCTCAGATGAAAACCTCAATTCAGTTGCTCATATTTGCAAGGTGGAAGGGTATTTATTGTAAATGATTAAATAATTAAATAACTTTGGTTTGGTGAAAATGATTTTAAAGAGCACAGATTGGACAAGAGATAGAAAACAAATGCGTGTAACTAATGAAAAGGCACAGAAAACCAGTGAGCTAATTGATTTTTTGGGCAACAGTGCATCAAGGAAACTTGATGTCTGCTGAATATTATTGTTTCCAAGTATTTTATCATTTGATACGAAGCCTTTTTCACTCTCTTACGAAAACACAGAAAGGGGACTGTCAGCCCTCAACACATAACCTGTCACTAATTTGAAATCAATATCAGATCGCGTACATTTGCTGGGCACTATGACGACATGATGTGATCAAAGTCAGCTGTCCATGAAAATCAATTTAATGAATCACATTTTACGAGTTAAGAAGTCTCAAGAAGAGAAGTCAACAGTTCAGTTGTTCTGTGGAGTGAGGCTGTGTTTTCATTTGTTATGGGTGTTCTACAATTTGTAACACAAAAGTGTTCACACACGGTTCTAACAATGTTTTTCAGGCAGTATATTGTGCCGCTGTTGTGCTTGTCATGCCATGAGTGAGCAGTTTCAACACGCGTTATTGTCTTATGATATACAAAAGTGGATGTGGTTTGTCACGCCTTGTTAAGCATCAGTTTGAAGTCACGATGTCATCCAGTCAGACCTTGACCTTTTATCCCTGATCTGATGATGTAGCACCAACTTGGTTCATTAGTCACCGTGGCTGCTTGAATTGTAACCTACTAAAGAAAGAGACTTGTTATAACATGACATTTGGTCAGAATTTATTCCACCCCAATGACAAAATCCTGTTTGTTTAAAAGGCAAAGAAACAAAAATAACACAAAGTGTGCCCATAAACGTCAGAATAATCTCTACAGGCCATAAGCCAGCCGATTTGAATCAGTCAGAAGTGTCCAGTACTGATGGAGCGGAGAGAGTGAGAGGAGAGGAAAGGTGTGATGATGTCAGGATGGTTGGAATGGCTTGACTTTAAAGAACAGCAGCGTGCCGCTTCCTGCCCGTGTCCCAGTTTCTCCGTCTCTTCACCATCTTTCATCTCCTGAGCCTCGTCAGCTTTATTTCTTACCCTCCATGTTCTTTACCTCCTCCTTATGCGCGTTCGCCTCCTTCACTTCCCTTGATTTGTCCTCTCGCTTTCTACTACCATGTTTTAATAAAGCAGAGGAGAAGTCAAGTCCTTCTCCTTTCAAATACATCTAATAATATTCAGTTTCTATTCCCTTTTCTCGTTAATATTATATTCCGTTTATTTTCCGGGCGCTTTTTCTTTTCTTTGCCTTTTCTTTTGTCGTTTCCCCTTTTTCTCTTTCTAAGTAAAAAAAAGACATCCAGCCTCTCGGAGACCTTTAGGAGGGAGTTAACATTAAGAAGGGATGAACAGTCAAGGCTGATCCTGCTCTGCCCTGTTTCCAATTGAATTGACTCTTGAATGTCTCGGTCATGAATGGCTGCTCTGTGTGAGCTCACAGACGCCCTGAGAAGCTGTGCTGTGTGCTCTCTTAGCTCGCTATTCACCCGTGAAAGTGGTACAAGCCTTCAAAGCTCTATCAGACGTATCAGGTTCAGAGAAAGGCCAGGGATGACACTAACAGAGGTAGGGGCAGGTAGGTTATTGTGCCGCCCTCTCTGGCTTTTAACCAGCCAGCGCTGTGTAAAGGAAAAGGACACATTAGTCAGTAAACCTCGACACATGTGATTGACAGTGAGGAAACCTTAAGATGACATCACATTCCCTCGACGATGTGGTCAGTACAGCACGCAAACACAACCAAGCCTGCTTCTTGATAGCACCCGTCCCGTGGATAAAAAATAGAGCCCTGAAAATAAATTATTCATAAATGGTAGAAAACACAAAAAGACGACAATCTCCTTTGATTCTGGGCATCAGTGGGATAAGAAGCCCATACTTTCACAGACACTGCATCCCTCCCATGTGTGTGAGACCTGGCGTTGTTGTCGACACTTTTCTGCCACGACATTGTGTTATGTTATTTTGCAGAGATTATATGTGATCTGTTTCATCACTAGGTACAAGGGGGGTTCTGCATCTTGTGTGTATGTGTATGTATTTGCATTTGTACTGTGGTTGCTAAGCAGCGGGCAACGGACTACATGATGACAATTTTCAGATTTCCCTTGCTGGCCCTCCAGCAGCAGTCTCTGGTAGCAGGGCTGATGCCCATTGTTCAAGCGATAAATGCTTCATTATATTTTCTATATTCATATTTCTATATTCTAAAATGAATGATCCTCCAACATGAACACACTGTTGAGGAATGCTTAGTCATGCAGGGCTATTATGGTAATTTTATGAAGTAGAAGTAGAAGTGTTCAGTGTTGTTGTGATCTTCCGTTAGCATTAGAATGTGTATTGTTTGGTGGATGTATAGAGTTGGCAGCAGATGCCATCTCGTTTCTCTTGTTTGAATAATATCGCCCAGCTGTTCTTAGAAAAATATGTTCAAAATTTAATGTCCTCAGAAGGAGCAAACAAACCGGAGGCTATGAAAAACACAGACATCCCCCACACAGTTATGCTTTGTTTGTTTAGTTTTCGTCTTTTCTTCATCTTTTCTCAGGTTTTATTGACAATTAGGAAAGTAAAGAATAACAACGGCCTTTTTCATGTGATAAAATGTGACTCAAAGCTATTTCTCAGTGACGTGATGGATGTGTGTAACTAGAGCAGGTCACAGGATAAGAATTCTTTATGCCACGGCTCTTTAGGGGCATGATTAAGCAATAGAATTATATCAGCATATTATCGGCAGTCATGCAGACTAATTCTCCTTCCACTATATTATTTGCTGGATCTGAAAGCATAACATTCCCAGTGCAAAAAAACAAATGAAGGCAGCATGTACACAATGGAGACATTTGTACTCGGCTGTTCTTTGGTATCTGCAGGTCATTTGTCATTGCAGAAAAACATCCATACCTACAGTGCATCCTCGAACCCCCCTCCTGGCTCCGGTTCTACCTCACCCCCCCCACGATCCCGCACCCTCCTCTTCATTCCCTCTCCTCTGCCCAAGCTCCCTCTTTCTTCTGCTTCCCCTCGCCATCTTCCTTTTCCTTCATTGTCTCCTTCCACCGTCCGCCCGACCCCACCATCGCCGCCTCCTGCTGTTTGTCTCTGAGTAGACAACACAATCACTTATTCATGTGTTTCCTCAGCCCTCCATGTGCAGTCTGTTTTTACTTGTGAAATACCAAATTGCCTGCAGGGAGAAAATGCCAGGCTATATGCTGTCAGATTTAGAAATCAAAATTATTTACTTCCTGTCGTTTCACTGCAATTATTTCTCCCTGAGCACTGGCTTTGTTTGTTTACTGCCATGTCTGTGTCCCCATTGACATACTCACAGTAGCTTTATTCATTTGGGGTCAGTGTTTTTTTTTTCAACATAGTTCCTATTTTTGAGTGAGTGTCCAGATGTGTGGCATTTTCTCATTATTTAATATCATCAGATGAGACTTAATCTCCTGGTCCAAAAGGTCATTGTGTGTCCATATATATTAGTCTGTTGGTTAACCACACAGCAACTCAACACACCTCAGAGAGAGGAATGTTTTGTACATATCCCATCTGCCGATATTCAACTTCACCCTGACTCTAACGCTTAATAATCTTAGTGTCTTATTATTTTATTATGAGCGATTAATTTAAAGGTGTCATGTTGAATGATAAGCAGACATAAGGAATTGCACCAAATACATGATACAAACACTCATAAGGTGAATTTCATATACTCCTATTTTCCTCGAGAGCCGTCTTAAGGAGTCGTGTTTTTTTCTTGATTACTGCATTTAAGTCCAGATGTAAAATATCATGAGCCTCCCCTGCACTTATCTACCAGCTGCCAGGAGAGTAACCTAGTATTATGTTAAAGGATGTGTGTTCAGACTGGATTGCTGTAATCAGATAACAGGACTTCACCCCGAATCGCCTCTTTCTAAACACAAATTACAGACATTACAGATTATAAACATTGTGGACCGAATCACAGATACACTTCATGCACATAACCCCAAGCATTTTACTCCACATACAGCAAGTGCTCAGTGCTCAGGTCGAACTCATGTCATTCCTCGGATATTTTAGATTATTGGAGGGTCTGTGCATTAACAATAAAGACAATGTAGAATAGTGAAGCAGAAGTGGGTCACACAGTGCCTGGTTCTTTGCTGCATCTGTAAGCATTGTGTGGTGAAGAGGAGAGGTGCTGTCTTTTACTGCAGATGATTTCATGGCATGTGCTGAGACTGTATTTGCCATCTACTCGCAATCATCTAATGAATGACAACTCGTTTGTGTACGATTCCCTGGCCTCAGCAGAATGGAGCTACACAATGTAGTATTTCACTGTTGGCAGAATGGGGACAGGGATGTTTTGACTTCTCGGGGATAGAGTGTGGTTACTGATGTGTTAGCTGCTGTGCATGAAGCCATCACCACAAGTGTTATATCTCCCTGCGACACCTCATGGCGTTTGAGTTGAAAAAAAAACCTGTTAAACTGTATTGAGATGTCAAGATTGTGATAAATGGTCTGGAGGTTGTTTTTATGTCTGGTGGATGAGGTTCAGGTGCAGCCGTACCCTAATCTGCTCATTCTCAGCTACTTATGACTTACTTTGCAATAGCTGTCGGAGAAAGACAGAGCCAGTATGACAGCTAATCAATGTTTTATTCATCTATTCTTCCTTATTATGACACTTTTTGTGAAAATGTTGATTCACAGTTGATTAGATGCTGTCAATTTTAATGAATTAGGACAGTTGAGTCAGTGCGGCGGCTCTGTAATCGTAGCTATCATCACACAGTGCTGTAATATTCTTTTCTACCACACTGTCGTTTTTATCCCCTGCTATTTGAAGCTCAGCAGTGAGGTTGTCTTCAGCGTTATCGCTTTCTCACACCAGATGCTTCAGTCACATCTCCCCTCCTCCTGGGCCGAGAGGGCAGAGACTAATCTGGCACGCCGACACACAGAACATAGGCCTACGCATATAGATGTGTTATCTTCGCATGACTGCGAATGACGCAGGCCGGGGATACGAGGATAAAACAGCCGCATCAGAAATGTTGAAAACGTTTGAATAGAGAGCGAGTGGTCGGATGCAGTAACAAAGACGGCGTCTTTATTTATTCACAGCAGCTCCTGCTGCTCATGCTTGTGACTATGGTTTCAAGGATTTTTATTAATTAAAGAAGTGAGCCACAGTCTAATTTTATGCGATAGTGATTGAAGTCTCCAATGGGAGTGTGTGCGTGCGTGTGTGCATGAATATGTGTGCTTCACACTGGGTGTGTGCGTGTAACTGTGAGAAGGCTCTCGTTTTGCAGGTTTAGTTATAAGATCTTTGTGAGGCAGAGGATAATGTCAGAGTTATAAATCATAGTGTTAATGTTTCCCCTTTAACTAGAACAACCATCTTTCTACTTCCATATTCCATACATCCTCTAGTGGATCAGTTATTTGTATTCAGTACATGGCATGCAAACATAATGTTTTATTGTTTTATTTTTATTTAACAAAGGGAACTGGTTAAAGCTTGAACATCGTTAACAAAGAAACTGCACAGCAACTTTGCTGGAATAAAACTGTTTAAAATGATCCTGTATGTGAATTATTAAAGAGTCAGTGTCAAATCTAAATGTTAAAGAGCAAAGCGTTAGCTGTTCATGTCGTTGGTCTTCAACTGGGGGTCCACGGACTCTGGAAACTGTTATAGTCGAATTCAAATTTTCCTCCTGTTATGAAAATGGAAAACAAGAGTTAGATGTGTGTGTGTGTGTGTGTGTGTGCCTGTGTGTGTGCGTGCGCGTGCGTGCCTGTGCGCATGTGTTTGTGCCTGTGTGCATGTTTATACAACAATGCTGGGATGAAAACCCTTGACATTTTGTTGGTACCATGTGGCCATACAAGGCCTGTTACACAACTTCAAACATAAAGGGGTCTTGTGATTGAACTACATAAATAATTAGTGCTGCAATAGAGACACACACACACTTAACTAATGTAGCTAACTGCATGAATTTCACGATTATTTTCCCACCCTCAACGTGAAAAATTGATTCATCACCATTTATTAGAGCTTGTATTTGTTTGCGTCTTGTTTAGTAAAGAAAAAGCTAAATTAAAATAACTGAAAAACATTCTTGTCCATTTCGGAGCTACACCTTTTTGGGGATCAAGGCTTTGCCGGTGTTGTCATGGGAATTCTTTCTGCCTCAGCATCACTGCTCTGCCTTGTGTTGATCTTCCAAGTTGGTGACAGGCAGTCAGATGTTCCAGCTGTGCTTTCTCCTGCCTCTGACGTAGCTAATGAGCCTCGGTGAATCTGCAGGAGCCATTTGAATCATTCGGGTCTCCTCCCTTCCTAGTATTTCTTGAAATGAATACATTTAGAATAAAGTCAGATGATTCAGAATCGAGTCATGGCCGATATTTGACGTTGGTTGCAGAGTGAATATTTTGTTTGAGTCTTGTTTCTGGGTTATTTGTAGCTACCACGTGATGTTGTAAGCAGGCAGTCACCTGCTGCAGCTTTGAAGATGACACCAGTCAGGTCATCACAACTGCATCACTCCAATAATGTCACACTATTGATCCCCTTCCCAAGAAAATATGTTTTGTTACCTCTGCAGGGCTGATGCAGGTCAGATCCTGGGTAAGAGCTTTATATGCTTTATTTGTCAAACAAGGTATGAAGGCACGTACTCCATTTAAAATTTGAAATGTGCTTGACTGCAATTTTTTTTTTTTTTGCTTCTTAAATTGAAAGAAACACTAAAGATAAAAGATTGTTTTAAAAAAGTCTGTTGGATAAAAGTTCCAGATTTAGTCAATGAAAGTACAGATGCAAGAGGGCAGTTAAATCCTAAACTAAAGAAGTAAACATCATATTATTTATGGAATAGAGCAGTGTTTTTGATCAGTGTGTTTGATCAGACGTTTGCATCGAGCACTGCTCGCGTCACTTGCCCAGATGATTGACTGCTGCTTGTGCAAACATTCAAGCACTACAGTTCCCATAATCCCACTTATGTAGTGCTGTTCCTGCCAACAGCTCTAAAATAGCCTTTCCTCTGTTGTCTGAATTTGACTCTGACAATTTTTTAGCAAATAATTGAACATAATTGTTAATTTAACGTGATAGGATACTCTGCTGATTGTATTGTGTAAATGTGTTCACGGTGCGAATAGCCACTATAATTCCATGGAAAATCAGTGGAATTCTCCTTTAATGCATGACATTAAAGGTTGTTAGTCGCGGTGTATCACGAGAACAATGACAGGGCAGTTTATTGGAGCTCACTGTACCATTGTTTTATGCATGTTGCAAAGCTTTATCTACAGGCAGTGAGAGAACACAAAACACCAGGCGGTGAAACTCCCGGAGCAGCCAACAGCTAGTTCGTCTGTGATCAATAGTAAACTGATGCTTGCAACAGATCCATTACCAAGAGGCCTGGGCTTCTCCTACTGCAATTTGTGTCTTCAGAGCAGATTTTATTCTGGCCACGGTGGCCTCAGGGAAACAGGACTGGGAAAGCCTTATTTTCCTCCTGAATGTGTGAATGTTTTATTGAGCCTCATACTGTTGAGCTGATGGATCATGTAAATTAGAATGGAAAAGGCCATGGTGGGGGTTAGGGACTGAAGGCAAACAAGAAGGGCTATGTCATTTATCTTCATTCCACAGGGTCATTTCCACCACTTCCTTCATCTTCTTTGGAAAGGAATAAGGTGTAATTGGCGAAACCGACGTCAGCATCCCCCTCTCTGTCTGACTGTGCGTGCACACAAGGCCACAGCCATCGAGGTTTTATTACCTGAGGTTAAACAAAAACGGGGATGGAGGGAAGGAAAAGAGAGTGAGAGAAAGTGGAGTCAGGTAGAAAACAAGAGGAGAAATGAATGTCTGTGCTTACAGAAACGGGGATAAGAGTTTGGCGACACCAGAGGAACATAGGTATAACGGCACACGTAGTCAAATGGACAGTGCTTCAGGGGTTCAGTGGTTCAGGTTTGATCGTTGCTTTGCATATATATAGTATTGATCTGTAGCCACGTTCTGATTACAAGATTGCCTCTGTTCACTTGGGAGAAAAGCAGCAGCTGCAGTGTGATCATCAGCTGGTTTAGACTGACCTTCACTATCACCTTCACCTCTGGTTTGCAGGCTGCTTTCACTCCTTAACCATTAACTGTGTGTAAAACACTTCTCGTTCCTGTGGCGGTCTTCAGTGCACAAAGGATGCATTCCGCCTGCACACTAACAAAACACACAGTCTCGCCATCCACAGTTTACATAATTTATGTTTGTCAGCCCTGGGATCGTTTCTTTTCTCCACCACTGATTCATTCGTTTCCTCTTGTGAGCTCTGAGCAGAGAGAAACCCACTGCCCACTCATACGAGGTTAGTATAAACACAAACAAACCCTCCTTTGCACTTCTCCCAGTCAAACAAGGCCAGATAAATAAGACACAATTAGGCTCCAGTTGGATTTATAGCTAAATCCACACTCTGTGTTTGTGTGTGTATGTGTGTGCATGTGTCTTTGTTTTTATTTAATCAACTTTATTTGTATGGCATCTTTATTTGTATGTTGCATCCCAGAGCAAGAGAAAAGATGCTGAGGAGATCACATACTGTATTTGTGTGTATGTGTGTGTGTGTGTGTGTGTGTGTGTGTGTGTGTGTGTGTGTGTGTGTCAGTGTCAGAGAACTTGTATGAGTGTGTTGACAGATGCTGGCATGAATGTAATGTTCTAAGTAAATGACCATTAACCATTTGACCATTTTGATAACTGTCTCCTCGTTTATAAATTGACCTGCTGTAGAGGCCCAAACAAATCCAATATCTGTATATGTCATTGCTAAACCACTGTTCTGTAATATTGTACTTCCAGAACAATAGATAAACAGTATACTTAAATAAACATAACCCAAGTAAACACACAGCCCCTCAGTTATACAGTATCAAGTGAAAGTCAGCTTTAGCATTAATGAGTAATCCACACACTTCCTTTCATTATGAACGCAATGACAATTGACTGTCAACATAAAAAGAAAATAAAAAACAAAATATTATTGCAGTATGGTAGCGTTGAGCACTTTAATGGTACATTCACTCATTGCTTTCAGCAATAAAAACATTATTTAGGTATCAGTTATATCAGCTATATCAGTTATCAGCTATGTCAACTATTGCAGTTATGTTAGTTATTTTAGTTCCATCACTTATATCTGCTGTATCAGTTGTGTTAGTCATATCAGTTATGTATGAGCGAGATCAGCTGTATCTTTTATGTGTCATGTGAGTTATATTTAGTTGCATCAGCTGTGTCCTGTCCATTGCAGAAACAGGAAGTGACAGAATCTGAATAGACATGGCTGGTCATGAATCAAACCTCATTCATTTATAAGCTGAAGATGAACCTGTGCATCTGCTGCAGAGCTGTTTGAATGGGTGAAACTGGGCTGCAGCTGTTCAGCGTGAATGTGGGTAACTCACAATATAGATCTTCAAAAATCACTACAGCTTTAATTTCTCAAGGCAACAGCAGTTTCAGTTTCACTGTCACAAAACTTGAAAACAAAGCTTTCTATGGGACAGATTCTATTTGATTTCTTTGTTCCTAGCTACAATTATAACTGCTTCAAGGACTGTCCTCGGCTATCAAACACCAATATATCACAGTTTGATGGGGGGGGGGGAATTCAACTGCGAAGCTTCTCATCTCCTTCTGTGCTGTTGCCACGGTGAATGATGATGAAACTGGAGGTCGTGTCAGGACTGTTTGTCACAGTGAGCTCCCAGAAATCCCTTGTTTTAATAGGATTTAGAACCAGACAAAGACATGCACAAAGAAGGAACAAGATGGAGAACTGATATGAAAGGAACTTCATTTGTTTACGCTTTTACGATACGTCGCTCATTAATGTACTAAATATACTTCACGATCAGGGGATGAGGTGGATAATGTTTGCACAGTACTCTTGATGCTATGAGTCATTGGTTTGCAGTCAGCTGATTATCTGTGATTCATGGATAGTTAAAGTTTTGATGAAGCTTGTTCCTGGCGCCTGCAAACATCCATGTTAGCACATTTCCAACGCCAATTAAATCAACCAGAAAAGCTTTTCATCCAGATTTCTTGTCATTACCGCAGTCTGGTAAGTGATCCACTGCGGTGTTTTCCTGTAGCCTCCAAACAGACTGCTGCCCTTTAACTCGTCTAATCGGATTTAAGTAGAAAGATACTATAGATGAACTACTGTGACTCTGATGACACCAATTAGTGTCTGGTGTGTTTGGTGTGCAGGTTTGTTTATGAAGCGCAGTATCATAATGAGAGAGCAGCAGGGATGCTGAGACTGAGACAACAAGCAGGAACATTCAGTTGAAGCTTGTTAGCGGACGTCAGTCATGAATGAATATTTAACAGAGTGGCATGTACGGACGGATAATGAGAGAGATGGGTTCCACGGCCTAAAAGCAACAGTCTCCCATCTCTGTGTAGTTAGATAGTAGTGTTACATAGTACTTATGTGTCTTTCTGTCGTCCAGCTGCTTCTCTGTTGGCAGTTTATGTATCCTTGTCGTCAAATGCCTGTGTTTGAGGTCGGTCCAGTCTTAATCCTTCCCTGGTGTCACAGTGTTTGTAAAAATATAACAAAATACTGTTGCACAGATTTCAGAGTAGGTGGGACAGGCGAGTGTGTCTTTATCAGTGTGTCTGTGTCAGATGATTTCAACAGCACAGAGCATTGACTGACAGCTGAGATTCTCATACCTCTCACCAAGCCCAATTATATGTTTTTGAGTGCATGTGTATTATTGTCTCAGCTGCCTCTGTCTGTCTCTGTGTGTGTATGTGCATGAAGCGGATTATGCAGAGTTGTGCTTCACAGAGCCCATTATTAACTTCAGTGAGCTCAAATTCACATCTTCTTAAACACAAACAAAACGCTGGATGCGTCACTTTCTTCTTTGTTTATACTTTATACACATTATCAACTACACACTCACATGTGCAGGTTAAAAAGAAATCACATATATACATAAATATATCCACACTCATCAGTCTGTCACGCTCTCTCTCACTTCACCATGTTTTAACCTCTCTATTTCTGTATGTGCTCACCGGAGTTGTGTCTGAATTAATGCATTCATTTCTCAGTTTTCAGTTCATTCAGACTCATTCAGTGTGTGACTCAGACCATGTTCGACTGAGTTAGTGATTGAAGCCGTTGTGTCTGCAGGTCGAATGGGGTGTGTTCACCTCTGGGTAGGTACTGTGTTTATCCCAGGGGGAGACGGAGCTGCAGCAGCAACATAAAGTTGACAACATAAAATATGAGTCATGAGTGGCATCAAAAAATATATAATATGAAATTAGTGCAATCTTTATAATTGACAACATAATAAACTAGTAAATATTAGCAACACCAATATTAATTGTTGAACATAATGTAAATAGCAGAAATAAAGAAGGATGCAATCGAGCTGCTCCTGAGATAGTATGAAATCCCTTCACTGTGAGAACACTGCCTCTTCAGTGACTTATTTGCTGACGACTACACAGTGAATGCAGGCCCGGAGTGTCAGCAGTTAGAGACTCAAAGTGACTTCAGGCAAGCAAGTTGAAAAGTTACGGCAGAACTTCAACATCAGTTAGAAAGAATCAAAAGCCATTAAAATCACCTCCAACAATCAGGGAGGAAACTTTTTTTAATTATCAGGGATTGGGAACAGAGTTTGGTGCATTTGTTATTAAGACCGGAGACGCACTGATGAATCAGTGAATGGATGTTTCTTTTTAATGAACTGATTCCGAACCGTTTTTCATGCCTTCACATGCCATTTTATTGGAACAAAACAAATTGGTAGTAAAACCTCTACCTTTCCCTAAACTTAACTTTCCCTAACTTTCAGTTTATCCAGTTCAGGATTTTTACTGGTATTAACTTGATCTTATTCCTGTTACTGTAGCATGATTCAAAACAGCTTCAAAGCTCTCTAATGCATCAATAATCTCATTAAAGAGAGTGAGGTGGGGGGGTGGGGGGTTGGTTAGACTTGTGGCTCAGGTGTTTAGTAAAACTGTGTGTGGATATAAAGCGGAGAACCGCCAGACTCAGGTGCAACTCCATTCTGCCATAGAAAGAGCATATTGTCAGGAGAACTTGTCAGTCTGTGTGTGTGTGTGTGTGCGTGCGTGCGTGCGTGTGTGTGTGTGTGTGTGTGTGTATAGAGTCATAGCTGTTGTGGGTACTCACCCAGCAGCAGCTGAGTTATTTCTTGATGGTCAGTGTTAACCACAGCAGCTGTCTGGCTTGTGAAGGGTTGTGATTTCTGCTAATTATTGCTCTCTGTATTCCTGCCACACACCACTGCAGGCGGTGAAACATATCAAAGTAAGTGTATTAGTTTGGTAAACAGGAAACAGTGAGGGGATTATTTATGCTTCTGACAGATGGAGCCCTGGTGGAACAACAGGAAGTAGAGATCTCACTGAAACGGAGTTGGCCTGGAGAAATGTAAGAAGGTCCGATGAGTATAGGTATTAAAATAAACATAAACAGAGTCAACCAACTGAAACAAACACACTGCCATTGTTTTATATGTTTTTGTTTTATATTGAAGTTTCGCTCTGTGCTGAAGTGGTCCACCATTGGCAAAGTGTGTCCAAGTTGGCAGTAATAACAGAAGGAATAAGGAGAATGGTCGTTCAGAAACGTGCAGCTTTGCCAGCTGGATGCTGGTTTAGTCTTGGCAAAAGTTTTAGCCCTAACAAGAGCATCGTAGTGTGTGATTGTTTCTTTAAAGATTCATAGTAAGAGCAGGAACCACAAAGTATTTGGATTCATTCCCCAATGTGAAACGCTGCTTATTTAATTGATGGCATTTTGGATCATGAAATAAATAACTGTGATTTAAGAAAAAAAATCAACAGCGGGTATTAGAGTGATTTTTAAACCAAAGATTTCTGTTAAACCTGTCAGCTGTAGTGAGCATCCCTGCTGGAGATGTACAGGGTGTCCACAAAGTGCCTTACGATATGTCAATCAGATTTGTTCTCAGATCAGATTATGTGCTCAGTTGTAAACAAAGTTTCTAATCACACTGCATTTGTGCAATGCAAGCAAAAGATCACTGATGCCATTGGCACCATTGATGACACTATGCTAACATGGGAACATGGCAAGACATTGAGTACCGCCTTGATGTGCTCCGTGCAACTAATGATGCCCATATTGCGGTGTGTTAAATGAGGCAAAAAATAACTTCAGTATCTACTCCTCGTTTTGTAATAATTTCCAGAGATTTGTCTGTTCATTTGCTTTTGTAATCAATTCTTGAAGGTGTAAAGACACTTTGTAGACGACACCCTGTAGACCTTTTGAAATGTGAAATGACAGACCACCCTCAAATTCAGCATTATTCAATTTTCAGTTCAGACCAGTTATTTTACCAAATGACTCCCATACTAAGAAAGATTCAGCAACTCATTAGCCTGGGATACTGAATGTAGGCTAACTGAGACCATAACTGCACCATGCTTCACTGTAGAGTAGAGTAACATCCACAGGGATTCAATTAGATGTTGTTTATGTAATATTATAATGAGGAGAATTATACTACATGTTTATAAAGCAGTACACAGCAATGCTGCAGGGTATTATGGGTCTATAATGTAGGATTATTTATAATTATTAAGTATGTTATTTTTATTTGATGAAATGTATGCACTCTAGCTGTTTGGAGTCAGTGGCCTTGCTTTGCGTTTGTTGAAACTACAGTTAAGTCAGAAGTCAGCCGATTGTTTTTAAAGGAGTTATGTGTACATTTTGCAATTAACAACATACACACAATCAAAGGCACCAACACCCGCTCCCAACAAATAACCAAGCAATATGAAAACACTCACCAGATTGCACCTTTAAGATAAATCATTCCTTCACACAATCCAACAAAGCTCAAACCAGCAACTAAAACCATCACTGTGATGCAGCCCAATGTAGGAACAGAAGACACAAGAATTTGTCTGCACCTAATGAATATCCTCATAACACTGTCACATTGCTTGCCACAAGATGTCCTTTAGCTAACTGCATCACAGCAATCCAGCCAGCTGTGAGGACATAAAGAGCAAACCAACGGCTGGTAGAAATGTCACTGACACCAACGAACCCATTTATGACTCTGCTGGGTTTTGCTTGTTAACCCTCGTGTTCAGAGCCGTGGTTAATAACAAAGCCGGTGTCCTCCATTCACAGAAAACACTTGTGTCCTTTATCTTCATGTTACCGCAGAAGGAGAGTGTTTCAGAAAAATGAAATCCTTGAAGTCCACTAAAGATTCATAAACTGCTAAAAACCTGCAGGTGTGAGCGAAGCATTAGTCCAATCAGTCTTGTGCTTAATCTCCTCACGGGCCCTGATGAGTCTCCAGTGCCAAATTGCTCACAGATGGCACCTCCCTTATTGTGCCCATTTATCGGCTGCTGTCCTGCGTGAGTATAAATCCATACTCACTGTGAGGGAGTCCAGGAGAGAGGTGGCAGAGCAGAAGGAGGAACAAAAATAGGGGGGCCTTTTTATAGGCGGAAGAGACAAAAAAGATGGGTGACATGGGGGGGGGGGGTGGAGGGAGTCGGCAGGAGGGACAGAGGAGACAAATTGCGATGGGTGACATGGGGGGGGGTGGAGGGAGTCGGCAGGAGGGACAGAGGAGACAAATTGCGATGCAAAATGAACATGACGGAAATATGTTGTGAGTGGTAGGAAGGAAAACGAGAGGACACTAGGTAGTGTGGATGGACGATTAAGAGTGGAAGAAAAGTGGCACGAAGGAGGGAGATAAATGGGAGGATGAGAGAGACAAGTGCAGGAAAAGGGGGAGGGGAGCGAGAGGGAGAGAAAGAAATGCAGTGATTTCTTTTTGATAGAGCAGACGGGGACGGAGGGTACAAAGAGGGCCACACTTGGGGGACAACCCTGAGAGAGGAGGACAAAGACCAGGGGGGCGGTTGAAGAGAAGGCGGCAGGAGAGAGAGAGGAGAGGAAGGAGAGAGGAAGAAACCCAGCAGGGTTTTCCGCAGGGTGAACTCGGCCGAGTGCGAGGAGCTGCAGAGCTGAGCCTCACTCAGCAGCAGGTCCTGAATTATTAAATACAATAGTTTGCAGCTGAGCAAGTGGCTGCAGCCACGTCACGTACTGTACTGTATGTCTGCAGAGGCTGTGTGCACGTTTGTGTATACGTGTGAGCCCTGAAACGAGTGGTGGTGCAGTGGCTGGAGCGGCAAGAGGTCGCTGGTTCGAACCCTGCTCAGCACCACTGTGACTCTAATCCCTTGACCCCTAATTACCCTCCAGGTGCCTTGCCTGGCAGCCCACTGCTCCACATGTGTGATGGGTTAAAAGCAGAGACAAAATTGTCTTCTTGCTGAGATGTAGGATTCATTGCTCAAACTTCAGATTTTAGATCAATGGAATTATTTTATAGTATAAATGCAATTACTGTGTGTTTGTGTGTGTGCACCCACAGCACATACACATACACACTTATGCATCTGACATAGTGTTTGTACGCTTACACTGTGTTTATGAATTACAAAATGGTTTCCTCAGTTCTGTTCTGATGAGAAATATGACGGCATGTCTGTGTTCAAACCTAAAAAAAACCAATGTATTTATGTGACTGGAGCAGTGTATTTATCTGCTGCCTCAGAGGCTGGTGCTAGGCCATGACACCAGAGATCAGGGTCTTTTCTGTGGTTAACTGTAGGCCACAAAAGCACTTTATTAAAGTTAGTGATTGTGTGTGTGCGTGCGTGCGTGCGTGTGTGTGTGTGTGTGTGTGTGTATTAAACCTGTCCATGATCTTTCCCTGTCTCATAACTTATGCAGCCAAGATCCTATATGTCTGCAGGAGTCACCAGTTGGACCGAGAACACATAAATAAACAAATCTTGAAAACCCTTGATGATAATGATGATAATCATTTTCACTGAGCTCACTTTAACATACAGTGGCGGCACTTGTAAGATTATTGCTATGTGTGTTGATACATTTACACAACACAATGTCCTTCCCAAATGCTTGTGCGTAACACTGCTTCATACACATATGCCTGCGCTGCCGAATCCACTTTGTTTAACCATTGTTTAGTTTTCATATTCATAAACGAGTCATTTGTATTCAGCTGTCGCATGTTGGAAAGCTGCACAGGGTCACCTTGTTCGGAACCCAGTGAGAGAAAACAAACTTTCAGCTCCCATAAAAACAGCATTATTTAAACTCATGCGACGGTTGGGTTATTTTTCACTGCAATCCTGTCGCTCTGTTTCAAATTCAGCCCAGACACCGCGTGTGCGTGTTTGCATACAAGTCCCATTTATTTTCCAGTCCACCTTTAATGATGCATAATTTCTTTTCATTCTCTGCCCTCCCCCAATCATCTCATCTCTCTCCACCTCTTTGACGCTTCTCTCTGGCCTTTTTACTTCACCTCCCATTGTTTACCTTTCGCTTCTCATCATAACACTCAGATCTGCCGTAAACCGACCACATGGTGCAAAAATGAAACAAGCTACTTGTGGACCACACAACTGTAGGCTACTTCAGACACATTGAATCCCCTTGCTCACCTCAGTATGGTTAAGTGGTTTTCCTCAGCTTCAATAACGTGTCTATTGGGAGATTTTTTTTTAGAGCACTAACACAGATGAGTCACTTTGATTGGACTGGAAGCTCAGAGAGCAGCTGATTGGCAGCGTTCGAGTGGCTCACTTCGACTTTCTCTCTCTCCGTCCCTCACTAATGCTTCTCTGGCTCAGTCTCTGTCTGCCACTCTCTCTCTATCTGCCTCCTCCTTGCTACCTTGTCTCCAAGATTATTCCTTTTCTCCTTGTGATGTAATTGAGTTTCATATCCCCAGGTTGAGCTCTTGGCCCCGAGGAGCAGAGAGGGAGGACGTAATTACATTTCTTTTGGGCTGCAAAGGATTCCACTAATTCAATATGGACTATTTTCATATAGTCAGTAGCAGAGGTGGTTTGATGGATGATGGGACAGAAAGCATCAAAAAAAAAAACTGTCCATCTGGACGACAGCGCCTGTCTGGACACAGCTGGCCAAAGACTCAACCATGTGTCCAGTGTGTGTGTCAGCTGCTATTAGTGAGATTAAATACATTTGGAGCATCTCAGTTATTTTAATACTAATTTTAATACTGGGAATAATGTATGTGCTGCTCTTTAACTGTAGTTTTACTTGATCGGGCTGCTCTAAAGAAGCTCTTTGACTCGTGTCTCATTTACACAATACGGTTTTATAGTCAGTCAGTTAATTAAGCAATTAGTTTGTTAATTAGTTTTACATTCACCAGGGCTTTAATGAGATATTTTATCTATGGCTGATATTTCACAAAGGTGCTAGGTTTATTGTCCTGTAATCCGCAGCTGTTTTTGAGTAGGACGTCCGGGGATCTTCAACCAGACTGAAAGCCTCTAGTAAACCTGGTCAAACTGCCTGTTGATATCAGAATCAGTAAGAAAACAAAATACAAGCTATAAACATATCCATATATATGTAGATATATAGATATACACATCATACATTCTTTTCATTCTTACGTGAGTATTATGGATGTCCAAACACACGTTTCATTGTAAATCCATCTATCGTCTGCTTATAGTCAGTTTCAGAGAAACACAGAGGGATTGGGTGAGTGGGGGTGGGGGGTGTTAGGTGTTGGCACAGGGCCCAGTTCTTGCATAACTCACTGTTAATTAGGGTTTAACTGCTGCCAAGTCGCAGCCATTGCTACAACTAAATTGTGAGCTATGTCAGTTATGAGAGGAATTCTGAGTAGACTATGGCGAACATAAAAACAAATAGAATAGAATAGAATAGAATAGAA
>JAFBJQ010002247.1:24449-145022 GCA_016785345.1 Trinectes maculatus
CACACCACATGAAAAACTACAAAACAAGGGGCTCAGCCCATGGCAGTTGAAGGGTCATTGGTTTCTTGTATCAGAGGTGCTGTTTGGAATGTAGACCGTCACACAGGGTCTTTTATGTCTGTGAGCCTGTTATCGCGGGTCATTGCTGCATGTTAACCCCATGGCATTAAATCACAAGATATCACTGAATTTATATGGCTCTGTCCAAGGAAAAGAGAAGACGAAACACTGAAGTGTATGCTCTCATTTGTACAACCATACTTATTTGAGTCCTACGACAACTCTCGTGTCCTGCAGGAGCAGGTCCCAGAACACCAAGCAGAAAGAAGTGGGCTGTATGGTGGTCCATAGAGCAGGAGGGGGGCAACACTCTTTGTCCGGTGTCATATTGTTGGTGAAATGAATGTATGTGTCTGAAATCATTACAAAACCGTACAGAGAATATAGTGGTAGTTATGGTATTGATGTGCCGTAGACCTGCAAACTTTTAGGATGATTTGTAACTTATCATGTTGTTTTCTAATGAATATGTGTAAATCACCAATTGAACAAACTTGACAAGAAAGAGTATGGTCAAACATCAAAACAAAAGCAGACGAGAGTGAGACGTCGGCCCCTGTTTTGATGGGACTCCATGAATCCATATCAAAGCAGACACACTACCATTTGAACTGACCGCACGGGTCAGAGGCCTCAGGAGTGAGTACGTGAGAGAGAAGACAATGATGATAGTGAGTAAGAGAGAGACCCTGGGTGACAGTCTCAGAGTGAGACACATACACAGATACTGTGTGTGTGTGTGTGTGTGTGTGTGTGTGTGTGTGTGTGTGTGCGTGTGCGTGTGCGTGTGCGTGTGCGTGTGCGTGTGTGTGTGCTACACACCAGGTCTGACTAGTAAAAGCTGTCACATATCGGGGGACTGTCTGTGTCTGTCCCCTCCCCTTCATTCCTTTTAATGCCTCCTTTTCGCCTTCATTCATTTTTCTCCTCTTTAGCTGTTTTTTTCCTCTCCTCCCAGCTGCGCTTTTTATTCTGACATAACCGGAGATGAGGTGAAGCTGCTCCCTTTCATATTCGTAACACCGTAAGCACTGGAATGAAATGAAATGGAACAAAACGTTATTTGTAACTAGGATTTAATTCTGTATCTGTGGCTGGTAAAATGCTGTGTCCCAGGATCTCTGGCACTGTCACGCAGAGACGTACAGCCAGAATGAAATAAAAGACCAGAGTGTGGAGAGATAGGGACAGAAATACTGTATGTGTCAGAGGAGTTTATGATCTGACAGATGGAGGGGACAAAAACACTGGGATGATACCAAAGACAGAGAGGAGCAAGAGGAAGATCATGAAAGCTCCCTCTACTTCAAACCAAGTCCCAGCTTGCCCTCAAATCTCCTGTTACCATGGTGATTTGACTACCAATATGGTGTCCCCCGAGACTCTGTCCTGAAAACACCAGGGGGCGAGAGAGGAAGTGAGAAAGAAGGAGAAACACAAGGACGAGCAGGAGGGCAAAATCGCAAAGGTGCTATAGACTCTGACTGGCCTGTAGCAAATGTACAGTGCATTACCATTCACTCCATTCATGCATCCAGCAGGCTCACAGAAGGAGACTGCTCTGAAATCAATTTATTCAAAAAATAAACCAGACCAAATGTCAATGATTGTGTTATTAATTCAGGGAATTGTGATGGAACATCAGTTATATCTGTCCAAGCTCCCGCTCTTCAGTCTGGAAAAGCAACATCAAACATTGTAAAGCACAAACAAACATGAATTAAAAGCTGTGCTGATGAGTTTTGATGTGAAAAATTGGGTCAGATGCAAAGCAAAGCAAAAATGTGTCACTCATATGGACCCACCTTTACCCTGTTTTGGTTTCATGACTTAGTAGTTCACTTAACTTGCTGCTTCACTGGACAAGTATATACTCACAGTATAGACAAGACCAATATACAAGTAATATTCAGTACAAGTAACAAACTATGCAGCTGCACTGTACTGTACTGTACTATACTATACTATTCTATACTATACTATACATGTATCTATATATGTATATGTAGTGTATTATGTACCTTGATTTGCAAACTTATAGGTACTGTTTTCTCTTGATATATTCAAATGTTCTTTTTGTTTATTTTGTATCATGTTGTCATTTCGTCCATCAGTGTGTATATCTGATGTCGCTCTCTCTCTCTCTCTCTCTCTCTCTCTCTCTCTCTCTCCAGCTGTATCCTTCATGAGACACAGTGCGTCGGCCTTTGGATTTGCTGTGAGTCTCACCTACTTTCTTCCCTTCATTTCAATTGATCAATTAGTCATAACTTGGGACCTGGTGATTTATTTATGAATCCCAGCACCAAAGTGTTATTGGTGCCTTTGTCTCCAAGGTAACAGGGCAGAGTAGAGGGGCTGAGCACAGAGATTAGGTTGAATGTCAAACTGCTGTCTGTCTGCTGCCTTAATCAAAACAAAATGCATCTCACTACTTCTTATTGTTCAGAGGAGGTCACTTGAAAGTGTGATTAAAAAGTGTGGAAAAAAGAAAGGCTTAATATGAGTGAAGTACAAATTAAATCATCCTCACCCAAGGCCAGGAATGGAAAATGCAATTAGCATATAGTGACTGAATTATTATAAACTATAATCAGCGCTGTTAGTTATCTCTTTATGAAAGTACTGGTTTTAATTAGCAAGTGCTTGGCTATCTATTGCAAATTTAATAATGTATCAAGAAGGCAATGAAGAGGAGTTAGATCACAGCAACTGATCATTGGTATCTTCCACAACTATGAGGTTGAAAACATATTCATTCTTTTAACTTTTTACAGGTACTAATATGAAATGATAACGATCAAACCATATTTCAGCATTAGATACCAGGCTCTTTGGTTCTTAACAAAATAATGAAGCAAATGCTTTTTAGGCTTCATTAATCGGTCACTACATTGGTTTTCATTTCATCAGATATTGCTTTACATATGCCTGTATATTTTGCATATAGGCATCTATCCATACGTTGATATTTTTCTCATTGTATTGTGCAAGTTGTAAAGTATTGAACCTAAGATGTGTTCCTCCAGTGCAAACACAGAGATCTTAACCAGTAGAGCTCCTAACTGAAACCCACTCTTTGTTGAGACCAGTCAATGTGATCTTGCAGTGCTGCATCTTCCATCTCTTCTCTTCTTTTTTTTCTTTTTTTTGCCTTCTTCTAGTTTGATGCCACGCTGGACGTCATGTCATCAATCATCGTCCTCTGGCGCTACAGCAATGCAGCGGCAGTGCACTCTGCACACAGAGAGTACATGTGAGTGGAGAACACAAAGCTTACATTATGATGAATGTTTATCAAATGTATGTGTTTGCATTAAATGTAAAAGAAAAGGAAGGATTGATACACACACCCATAGATGACAAACAACATAAAGTCTCTTTACTGTGAGTGCTGGCTTCATGAACGCCAAATGAAAACTCTTCTCGCATTACTGTGTTTTTATCTTGAAGGAACAATGTGAGAATGTGAGAATGTCTGTCTGTTCATCTGTGATTGAGCAGACTAACTCACCGTACGTCAGTGTATGTCACTGCTGAACACACACCTGTTAATCAGTCAGTGTTGCTCCTGTAGCCGAGTTCATCTCTCAGGTTGCACTGAGAGATGGAGTCTCATTCATCTTAACTGCAAGGCCTCTGCTTGTGTTGCAGATGATGGAAGACCAAGCATTCTACATTAACACACACACTCTCTCTCTCTCTCTCTCTCTCACACACACACACGCACACACCCACACACACACACACACACACACACACACACACACACGCATGCATGCATGCACGCATGCACACGCATACACATACTACTCTTAGTATGTGTCCATACTAGGAGTATAAATGAGTGCACACATACATATTAGATTTGTTGCTGTACAATATTTGCATTAATGCATATAGTAATATAATTGCATTGCAGATTACATTTACATTAGAATTTACCTGTAAGTTTGTACATGTCATAATGAGACTGATGAGTTGTGTTGTATCCTGCTTATTATGGTCATTTTATTATGATCAGCTACTGTCAAGATACGATGTCTTTGTTCTCTGTGGTAGTTTGGGCTTGACAGATGTCTCAGAGAAGGAGAGAAATTATGGATGGAAATTATTGTGCTGATGGGAATATGAAATATTTGTAACTTACTTCCATTACCACTGGAACACAGCAGTGTTTATATGTAGCCACAGCCTCTAGAGCCAATCACCTCATTGTCCCATTATAATGTTTAATACTAACATTACAGCATTCCGACCTCATTTGCTCTGGCAGAGGTTGTTTATTCCGGCAGCCTTCGTTGCTCCAAATAGACCAGGAACAGTCGTCCACTTTCTGCCAAATACTTAAATGAAATTTGGTTTTGAGATCAGATACAACATCTCATGCAGACCCTCTGCCAAAGTATGTCACGTGGCCACTTACCCTGGCAAATCAGCTCGAATGTTAATGTTAACTGAGGGGACACGATGCATCAGTAGACTTAGCATTTTCATTTCACCAATGATGTTACTGCTTAAATTTACATGTCATGTTAAAAGTTATTCGACGCATTAGCTGTAAATTAAGCTAATGAAAACGAGATAATGAGCTGATTCTTTCTGTGTGTGAGTACGTTTTATTTTCATATTCCATGCATGGGAGCAGGGGAAAACCGTTTCCTAGTTTATTTAATTGCCAAGGGCCACTGCCAGTCTCATTTACAGTTAGAGTGTGGCAGGTCTCTGTGAGGAGTTGTTTGGGCCTTTGCTGCAGCAAGACTATGAAAAATGATCCTCATTTAAATGCAGGAGAAAGAAATAAGAAGTGGGAGAAAGTGTGACTGCTCCTGTGGCAACTTTTTCCGGTGGTTGCTCTGGCTCAGCAGTGCACAACAACCTCAGACCATCCTCCTCTGCCTCTCTGTCTGTTGCAGTGCATGTGTAGTCCTTGGGATTGTGTTCGCGCTCTCATCCTTGTGTATCATTGGAAAGGCAATCTATAACCTGGCCACAAGGATGCTCCCAGAAGTGGTAAGACATGCACACTCACACACTATATCTATTCTATCGTATACGGTGTAGCAGTGTATAATGTGTAGTGCGGAATATAAAAACAAACTGCCGTACTGGCAGAACACAACAACATCCCATACAAGCTTAGTTTGAATCACTGCGTGCACATACACTATTCGTAAACACAGAGAAGCACACGTGTGCACGCACACACACACACACACAACTATTCATTTTCACGTGCTTGGTATCTTTTTTTAGCGCTGTGCTGTTGCCACCTGCAGACGCACAGTCTCTCTCGTCATCTCTCTCTCTCTCTCTCTCTCTCTCTCTGTCTCATTCTCTCTCTCTCTCTCTCTCTCTCTGTCTCTCTCTCTCTCTGTCTCTCTCGCTCTGTCTCTGGAAGGTGTTAAGAATGGAATGAATAAAGTCTCAAAATAGTCTCATCCGTCTGTTGCTGGTGCACAGTCCAGTTCTTCAATCATCGCATGCTTTGGGGATTGCTCAATGTGTCTCTCCAGCTCTTTACCTCAAACCCTGCTATTTAATCTGTACATGATTTAACCTTTTGTTACATGTAGGTATGAGTTCTTCATTAACGCGTGTCCTCTTTCACATGGTTAACCGTGTCTCATCCGTGACGTGGAACGCACAAACCAGACACTGACACATTTCCCAGTCCCCAAACTATCAACACGTTTCACTGTTGAGTCTAAAAACAACCTTGTGGAGTTGAACTAATATATTTGTTGAATGCTTTCTTCATAAACAATCTGAGAATGCTATTTTTGAATATGTTCAAATTTGCATTGTTTATGCGTCATTCTTCTTTGACGCTCTTCTCAGGCATTATCTGTACCTTGCTTGAGGTGTTGCCTCCAGCTGTTCCAACACCAATTGAATATTGTGAAATAATATATATAAAAATTTGCTTTTACCTAATTTTTCTTGATACCTTTTATTTTTCTTGATACCTTTTATTTTTCTTGATACCATGCTATAGTAGTCAGTATTCAAATGCATGTTTCCAGTGTGACTGAAGCCAAAAGAAAAAGATTTAACTCCTATAGGAGGGAGGCAGCAGAAAAGCGAGCTGAGGGCAGCAGACAGTGTTTGATGCTCCACTGCCATTATGTTAATAGAAACTGTGGGTGTTAGGCCTCAGAGGAGCTTCCTGACACAAGCGAGAGCCTATTACCACCGTCTGTCTCTTTGACATTCTCCGTCGTTCCCTCGCCAGCTCGCTCCATTCTCTCCTCATCTACACTTGTTTCCTGCCAACTCTCTCCTACCTTGCTCAAATTCTTCCTCATCTTTTCACGCTCAGTAACATAATGCAGACCTCCTGTCGTCGTGAGGGAAGAGGACACGTCCTGTGGTGGATTGTTCACAGTGTGAAACCTACTGGATTTAAACGATTACCGGTCTGTTCAGAGATCTCAGCTGTCTGCTCTCTTTATCTAGAATCCCGTCACTGGCTGCACTGAAACACTGGTGTTATGGGATGTGTTTGTCTTACGCTCTCTGTATACTGTCTTTCATTATTTTCCTCATCCCTCTTTCAACTCCTCAACCCATGCTATCTCTCTCTCTCTCTCTCTGTCTTCTACCCAACAAGCTGACCCACCTTGTCTCTCTCCATTATCATGTCAATCTTTTATTCTCCGCTTTATTTGTATACTTTCATTTCGTCATTTATGTTTCTCTATCCACCTTCTGGGCTTTTTTTCTTTTTCCCGCAGTAACCGAGTCGGTTGGAGAGGTCTTCATCAGACACTTGTCAGAGGTGATTTATCATGCCCGCAGTCATCTGTGCTCAGTTTGTATGCACCCACAGGAGGAAGAAGACAAGGGGAGGTTGAAGGGACACGAAAAACAATGTACCATTTGACAAATTTTGCCTCTGCGGGTTTGCTTCCTGAGAGATTTTACTGCATGTAAACGTAGAGGAAGCATCCAAAGTAGGACTGCGGCAGAACGTGCATACTGTAAAGTGTGGCTACGCTGGAGTATCGGGCTATAAAATCTCATTGAGTGGACAGGAGGTGCAGAAAATCAGGAATCCTGATTCGCATCACGTCCTGGGTTGCTACTGCTCTCATGGCAGGCTGTCGGCGTCTAGTGCCTGATTAAACACAGAGAGGTCCGATTGGCTCTCCCTGCCTGCTGGAGAGCGAGAGAGGGCAACACACACTGATGCTACAAATTGATAGATGTGAGGTGTGACATACAGGTGAAAGTCAGTTCTTGACCTCAGTGAGTGATCTATCTATCTATCTATCTATCTATCTATCTATCTATCTATCTATCTATCTATCTATCTATCTCTATCTATCTATCTATCTATCTATCTATCTATCTATCTATCTATCTATCTATCTATCTATCTATCCATCCATCCATCCATCCATCCATCCATCCATCCACATAATTACCATAATACTATTATGGTAATTATGTAGATTATGATAATAGTCATCATGAATCATGTAATTTCATATATTTTAAGACAGAAGGTGCTGGTTCTAGTGTGATTTTCTGCTGGTTTTCTTTATGTGTGAGGTAAACATTTATGATTATTTACTCAACCGCATTAGCAACATCAAATGGATTATATTGAATTAGTTAATGAAAATGCATTGTTTTAGCAGCCGTCTCTTTCCTCTCACAGTTCCACCAGTTCTCCACCGTCAGTAACCTCATAGGTCAAAAATAAAAACTTGTTGTTAAGATTTATGTGACTGTTTGTTTAGGTTTCGACACAAAAAATAGATATATTTTTTAATCCCTGCATTCAGTAAGTAATGTTCAGGATTTTACTATTCATTTAAAACTGTTGGCAGTGATGTGAAATATAGTAGAAGAGAAAACCAGCACACATTTATCAACCAGTTCTACTCGTAACAACATTTAGCAGAAGAGGATCAGTTATGGAATATGAGTGTTTTGAAATGAACTGACAACCTAACATCTATATGTACATATACACAGTACATCTATAGGCTGTGTGTGTGCGGAGGCCCACAGCAGCCACTGCTACATGACTCTCTCTGTTGAGAGAGAGGCTGATTTCATCCATATGTTACAGCTAGTGTACACCGCTTCCTCTGTTTCCCCTTCTGTCCTCCTCGTCTCTGTCTCCCTCCACCTCTTTGGCCAATTAAATCTGAAAGGAAGACACTCCTGGGTCTTGTGATGGTTTTTGCTGAGTCTGTCCGAGACTCACGCTGACAACACCAGAGCCTCGCTGCACAAAGAGGCATCATCTGAATGCCCTTGGACTGACACTTCAAGCCAAGTCTGGATATTTTATTAATGGCAGAGCTGACAACAGCTCTGTGGGTCAGTCTGCGGTGCTGATCAAGTTGGTGCTGGCTTCACAGCCATACTGTAGCTTTCTTCCCATGTGCGTGTTATGCATTGTGTGTTTTTTTTGTTGTTGTTGTTGTTGTAGTTTTTTTTTGTCGTCTGTGTATTTCCTTCGACTCGTGTATTTTACCGCATCTTCCCATGTCTCTCCTCAGGACGACTTCCTCTTCAGTGTGTCCATAGTGAGCGGGTTCATATGTTCTTTGCTGGCTGTGGCCAAGTTCATGTTGGGACGGGTTCTGACCAGTCGGGCACTTATCACTGATGGTAAGATACACACACACACACGCACGCACACACACGCACGCACACACACTCATTAATAAAACAACTGTCAGTTAAACTACCTACACAAGTTGTCTGGAGGACAGCTCATTAGTCAGCTCTTTGAGTATTTTTGTGTTAATTTTTATTATCTGGGTTTCTCATCCTTTAACAGTGCAGAGGAGGATATGACTCTACCCTCATGGGCTTAGTTTTTAATTGGCCTCAGATGTGTTGGTTCCCTGAAAATGTCCTTTCATTTGCACTGATGAAATGTTTGACACCAGGTTTAGACTAGATGGTGCCCATCATTAACAAAAAGGAGAATATAGTGGGAGCCCTGTCATATCAATATAGTTGTATACTATAATATAATATTAAACATAATATATAATAATATAATAATGTAAAATAATCAATTTCCAATTAAATTATTTACATAAATTGTATTTACAGGGTTTGATTTCTCATACAATACAAAACAGCAAATTTAATTTGCCCAATATAAATGATCAAAGTGTCAATATGCAAAGTACCGGTAAAAACTACAATATTTTCCTTTAATAGAGCCCTAGTCTCAGCTTTAGCCTTAGGAAAGAATAACCTGATGCACTAAAACAAGTACGAAAACCAGACATGAAACAGAATCTCAAGAATTAGAAAAACAAAACCACAAAACAGAGTGTGTGTGCGTTCCAGTGTCCGAGCTGCTTACACAACTGAGCAGGAAGAAGTAATTATCACTCGCTGCTCATAGACAAAAGCACAGCACGAGGCACACACACATACGCACGCACACACACTGCAATACCCAGGTCTCAGAATGCACAAGACATCAATCCAGTAAACCTGAGGTTGCTCTTCTCAGAGCCAGGATTTATTTCCCACAAGACCATACACTTACTGCAAGCGAGACAATAACCCACACTGCAGGCTTTCACACAAGGAGCGATGTAATTATAGAACGAATGCACAGTACGTCCTGAACGTCGTCTATGGCCATTTAACGACTCAAAACAAACGTTCCTCGCCAGCTGTTTAAAGGAATATTCCCACAATTTAGAAATGCAACCATTTGTCTTCGTGTGAGGTCTGCATCACATCTATCTAACACAAAGTCTAGTATTTAACACGTTTGGTTTCTTAAAGGGTTCAACTCTCTGGTCGGAGCCATAATGGGATTTTCCATTCTCGTCAGTGCTGAGGTCTATAAGCAACATCCTGATGTCTGGTTTCTTGATGGCACCATTGGTGTTCTCATTGGACTCATCATTTTGGCATATGGGGTCAAGTAAGCAGTCCTCCATCTTTAATTATTGGACCTATTGAGATGCATAAACATGTACATGTACATCTGTGGCGAACCGTGAGCACCACTGCTGGGCCTTCACCTCAGCCTACACCGACAGTATCCCTTTCATTGCTGATGTGAACTTGACAGTAAACTTAACTTTAGAATATAGATTATTTTTTTTATTTAAAACTCCTATTTTTTGGTTCAGAATTTTTTTTTATTATGTATTTTAAGGCCTTCTCTGAAGGTGTAGACGGCCCTGACGGTTCCCCACTGAACATATATGTCAACCTAACAGTGTCATACTGGAGGGACTGTGACACTGCTCCTGTCATTTCTGCCATTTTCAGTCTCATGAGACTTCTCTCTGTCTCCACAGACTCCTGAAGGACATGGTGCCCCGAGTGAGACAGACAAGGAACTATGAACGCTTTGAGTGAGAGATGTGTGTGTTGACCAGAAGAGCAGTTATACACACACATACACACACATCCCACACACTCTGGCTGCCTCCTGTCCTCTTCTGTCCCCACTCTGTCTCTCATAATCACTCACTTCACCTGTGCACACAGACGGACATTACACACTTGTGTTTTCAAACATGCATACACACACACACACACACACACACACACACACACACACACACACACGTTGAGGGAAAAGGACATGATTGAAATTCTCCTCTTTACCTGGACTTTAACACTTATGATCAGTTATTCTTTTCCACTTTTCTTCTTCACTTTTTTATCCATGCAAACACAAGTTTCACGAACAGGAGTTTTAATTGTGTTCATTCTATACATACAGTAGATGCAATTAAGATGGTGTGGATAAGTCCACGTTGACGTTGATGCTCACTAATTTATTTATTTATTTTATTTTATTTTTTTTTATTATTATTTTTATTATTATTATTATTATTATTATTATTATTATTGTTAGTGTCCCTAGTTATTATTAAGTACAGTTCTTCCTTTCCTAGAGTGCAAAAGGAGAAACCAGGTTGCGTCTCACCAGCATGTCCCCCTCAGAGACATGAAGTGGAAAAGAGAGTTGGAGGGAGACTGCAGAGTCAGCAAAGGTGAAAAGCACAGTGAGGGCAGCCTCGAAAACCCCTGCAACTTAAATTAAGCAGGTCAAAGGTCGAAAGGTCAGGACACTGAGGACAAGTATTTACCAGTGGCCGTAAACCTGAGTGCACCAAGTCAACGTTGTTTGACCTGATAGTGTTACAGTACATTGCTCAGCCTACTGCACTGTACAGTATGTGACGTGCCCAAGCACAAATTAGCAAACCTTTCCAAACCTTTCAGCCCGCATGTTTGTTGCTGATAATTTAGCACAATGCCCTTAAAAAACAAACAAAAACAAAAAAATACAAAGTCATTTCAGGGTATTAAGCCTGTTTTGTCTTAACAGACTTTACATACAGTATATTGTATACGTACACATTTTGTACGTATACAGATTCCTTTGATTTGTTTACAGACACAAACCTAGTTTGTTAAGTTCATTACTGTAATTCATGCTTAACTTTTATTACCAACAGTTTTACCACTAGACGAGTACTTGAGAATATTTGCAGTTTTTTTAATGGTGAAAAAAACAGATCTTGTTTATTGCCGTGTTGCTGTACAAACCTTTCAGGCTTAGATAATTAACAGATGTAAAATCACCGAAGTACAATTTATTATAATCCCTCTAATTTGTCATTTTCTTGAAGGCATATTATCCACTTGATCCCCTTGGATAATATAATACTTTATTTGATGTTATTTCTTTACTTTTTCTTATTTGACTGTAACTTTGCAGGAAGGAGAAGAGGTTGCACAAAGAAGCACAATGCCACAATACAGTATAAAGCAGCCTGTGGGAGTATCATTTACACTGCATATCATTTGCAGAGATTGTGTTTTCTCCTGTGTCTGCTTTGTCCTGCATGTTTCTATTGCCGTCAATCTTTATTATGTGAAATAAGCAGTCTGTAAATACAAACCACACAGTGTGTAAATATGTTTATTACACTGTTTTGATGCATCAGTAACAAAAGTCACAAATAATCATAGTGATTTAAGGCCGACATAAGCAGGCCCTTTGGAGTAGACAGCTTGTAGTTGAAGTGAAACATTAACATGTGTACCCTGGTGTGCATATACTGTAAATGTTGTTTTACATATTACTGTAGGTTATTGGTGACATGTAACGACAAGTTTTTTTGCAGTGTAGATGGAAATTTCAGATTGGGTGTAGGTGTGGTCTGTCAGTGATGTCCAAGACTTAACTGTGTTTTACAATTTCCACTTATACCACTTATCAGAGGCTGTAAAGGAAACAGCTTATTGCCAAGCAATTTATAATTTAACATGCTTCACAGGTGCATGCAAAACCGACTAAGATCAGTATTATCTGACTGAACCTAAAGCACTGCGTGTGTCCTGGGCTCAGCCAAAAGGCCAACCAGAAACACAGAGGATTTGAAATAGGTGTGCATAGATGTCTTCTTGGAGGACACTTAGCGCTAGCTTGATAATTTGAATTAACTTCATTGACTGATATTATACAAACTCATTAAGACAAATTAAACTAGAAATGGACTGACATAAATAATGTACATACTTATAAAGTATAAATAGATAATTCAAGGAAATTATACAGGTGAAGTGTCTGAGGTCTGCTTTCTTCCTACAAATATGGATCCATGGTGCTCTTGAGCCCCCTTGTGGTTGGAAACCACATGAAACGTAAATGAATAAGTATTCATTTGCATTTATTAGTATTAGTATTAGTATGAGTATTAGTATGAGTATTAATTCAGTGGTTCCAGTGGAGATAATACATTTATCCCAGGCTGAAGACAGTTACAGTGTTTTGGGCAGTGACTCTGAATAGGCCTACATCCACTGCTACACTGTCATCATTAGCACCTCTCAGTTGCCACAGTGGACAAGGTGCAAAAGACGAGTTTTATCTTTAGTTTGGTTGTGTGAAGAATGAGAATGAGGGCGAAAGTGAAGGTGTGACGCTCACACTTCAACTCACCAACAGCACACGGATTGGTAACGCCTCCCCCTCTCTCTGACGCATAGAAGACAATCTTTTCAATGACTTTCACAATCAACGCACAGTGTTTACATGCTGACACACCACGTAAGGCACAGCACATAGTCATGATAGCACAGCCTCAGCGACGGCATGTTTTCCCAGCTCGTATGTGGCTAACTGCTAACTGTTTGGATAAACTGTCGACTAGCTTAAATCATGGTGACGTGATCTTTTCTACCTCTCTTCTCTGCACTTTTTCTTTTCAGAAACATTACGCTCCTGTATCATGGGTGATCTGTGAAGCTGTTGCACTTTGTAATTTACTATTTACATGCAACAGCTGAAATACTTACCTTACTCCACTATAACAAGTATGTATTGCATTGATATAGAATGTGGCTGTTCCCTCCCATCCCATGAAATGTGACAAACCGCCAGCTCTGTCTCACTGAAAGACTGTTTCCTGTTTATTTATTGTTTGCACAAGCTGAGAAACAAGAATCCAAACCAAATCATTATTTGACAACTGTTACCAAATGTGACCTGATGTCATTGTTTCATTGCAGCTTGATGACCATTAGACCATTAGTCTGCTTGTCAGACGTTTGTGTACATTTTAATCGTATTGATGACGCTTATAATTATTGCACTAAGAAAAAGGCATCGAATCATTCTATTTACGTAATCTAATTAAATTGTGACAGCAATACTGAACCGTTTCTCTGTTACTAAAGGCTTTGCATGGGCTTGTAAAATCACTTACAGCTTCAGTTGTTACGAATGTGTTGCGGACACACACACACGCACACACACACACACACAATCACGCGGCAACAAAACACAGACAGAAATATGTAACTGAAATGAAGGTAAATCTGACTATGTAACAGTCATTATTTATCTGTTTGTACAGTAATGATATCAGTGGTATTACAGATGATGTAAACATCATTTATTTATGTAAAAGAACAGTGATATCTCAATGAGCAAAGTTTTACTGATTAATAAAGGTTAACCTGCTTATTCATCAACATAGGTGAGATAGAGTCTGTTTGTGTCAGCCATCGTGCATCGTCTCTGTAGGCGATGGGCATATACACTATATAACTGGGTCACATGTAGTGAAATGTTTCACTGGTAAACAATGTGGTTATGTTACATGAAGCGGACACATTACATAAGAATTCAGAAGTATTTCATTGTTTTCATTCTTATAGGAGCACTCAGACAGCACATTATGATACTGCCCAACCAGGACATCTGTTTCATACCCTTCATTCCTGCCATAAACGTGGACAATGCAATACAAATAAAATGCAGTGATGATAACGCTGGTACACAGTCACAGTCTGATGTTGATGCTATGTTATTTTGAAGGGTCTGGTTATAAACATGCATTTATCAGCTCCTCAGATGATGTCTCTCTGTTTCACACTTATGCTGCTCCAACAAGATTGTTTCCACTTCAGGAAACGCCTGGAAATAGGAATGAATTCCCTCTGTGATCCTCCTCACTGCTCCTCCTCTCACTCCAGAGATCTGATTGACTGAAACACCGTGGACATCTCACTTCATCATCATCATCACCATCAGAAATCTGAAATGTTTGTATCCCGGCTTCGCTACCTCATTATCACCTCCATCAGCTGGAAAATGAAGTGCAGAGGTGGAATGAACATGCGCTGTGTATATTCTGAGATGTCACAAAGGCCAACTTCAGTCAGTCTGTTGATGTTACTGATTTATTCACTCAATGTTTCAGGATATATATATATATATATATATATATATGTGTGTGTGTGTGTGTGTGTGTGTGTGTGTGTGTGTGTGTGTGTGTATATATATATATATATATATATATGTGTGTGTGTGTGTGTGTGTGTGTGTGTGTGTGTGTGTGTTTGTGGATATATATATATATATATATATATATATATATATATACTGTATATAACTTGTACCATGTGACCTTGCCACATGTAAACAATCTCATTTATAAATAAATGAAACAATGACTGTGGAAGTGACGATCACTTCATACAAAGAGTCAGGACATTACACAATGAGACTTTGTTGTGTCTGTACCCAGTTCATCCATACAAAGCTGTGTGTGGCTGCAAATAGTCACTGACACAAAAAATCTTGAATAACACTGTATTATTTCTTCCTTTGAGCTGCAGAGGCAGCTAGAAATTCTCATGTTGACTTGAGGAGCTGCTGTGCGTTGTATACACAGGTCGTCATCGCAGTTAGATACATGTCCTGCATAAGGCTATCTGGTCCTTAATGTAGTCTCTGCAGGGACAGACGCGACTCAGGGACTGGCTGGACCTCACACAGCTGAAGAGCAGGGGATCAGACTGGAACAGGCAGTGTTTGTTGCTGTTGTAGGCTGGAAGCACCACGTCACTGGCACTGACTTCTGATGTTTGACAATCTACACTGTGCCTGGGAAAACAGATGGGAGAAAAAAATCGTTGTCAGCATCAAGTGTGTGTGTGTGTGTGTGTGTGTGTGTGTGTGCGTGTGTGTGTGTGTGTGTGTATGAGTGATATAAGTGAGAGATTAGGGTTTTATTTACTTTGTTTATCTTTTATTGGTTATCGTTGATTCAAAATGTCAATAGACTTTTTCAATGATGTAAAGCATGTGTGCAGTGAATAGGGGGGCAAACAGACCACGTGAGGGCAGTAGAGGGCGTCGACAGGTGTGCAGGCAGTGCAAGTAGAAGAAGGTGGGGAAAATCAGCTGTGAGGCCGAAGCTGTGTTTGTCCACATGGACATGTAGATGACGACAGAGACACTGTTGGTACGTGTTATTGTCTTCTTGTTCAACGATACGTGATCTGGTTGTGGAATGCGTTTGTGTGGTGATGTTTGCACGTGTTGAATCTCATACGTCATTCAAAGTGTGTAGAGAACGTTTGTTTGTTTGTTTGTTTGTGGTGACGCTATTTGTTTTCCATAGTGTTTAATGTCGCACCTCATTGTGTTTGTGTGGTTAATTTAGTTTACAGGTAAATCTCTCTCTCTCTCTCTCTCTCTCTCTCTCTCTCTCTCTCTCTCTCTCTCTCTCACTATATATATATACTGTGTGTGTGTGTGTATATCTATATCTATATCGATATATATCGATATATATAGATATATATATATTATTTATTTATTTATTTATTTGGTGGGAATTAATGTGATACACTTACTGATTTTGGTTTTGTTTGAAAGTGTGAAATTAATGACTGTTATGTCTTGGAATACAGTATAGTAAATATATTATTGTTTGCAGTAATGCAGAGATAATTTACATGAACTTAACAACAGTAAACCAGTCCATTCCAACCTTTAAAAAAAACACATCAAAGATCACCTGACAACAGTGAATGAAACATGTGAACATACTTGGCAAGGTCTTTGATGCTGTTAAGGTGTGGGAAGAATGCAGGTTCACAGATAAGCCCCGCCTTCTGACATGCCTGCTTACAGGAAGTGCCCGCCTCTGCCTGTAAAACCTGGAGGGCAGTCAGTGGGGGCCAAGTGCCTGACCCAGAGCAAAAGTCCTAAAGCATGAACATCAACAAGACAAAGAAAAACAATGAGGAGTAAAAAGATGTATAATATTCTTCGACTTACAAATTATTTCCTCGCCAACACCCCCCTGGCCCCTCTAACCTGTTTCTCAATCAGGATGTTGACCCTCTGCAGCATTCCTTCACAGGTGAACTCATAGGGAAGGTAGGGCTTAATCTGAAATGTGTCAGCAAGGGGTGGAATCTTTGAAATACAATAGATGGTAGATTGCAGACTAGCAT
This sequence comes from Trinectes maculatus, assembly GCA_016785345.1. NCBI lineage: Eukaryota > Metazoa > Chordata > Actinopteri > Pleuronectiformes > Achiridae > Trinectes > Trinectes maculatus. Next base: position 41,286 of record JAFBJQ010002247.1, read on the forward strand.
GTTTTGATGTGGTGAAATACTGTTCAAGCTGTGTCTCCTCTGTATTTTCACTTTCGAAGTCAGTAAATATAAATCCATATTTAGGAGAAACTTACACTTTGATTGAGAATAGCTTTGAGAGCTTTCTCCACTTCTGTTTTGTTGAACATATCTACCATCCATACATAGGGTTGACCTATGGCCTCAGCATAAGGATGCTGTGATGTCACCTACGACACAGACAGATCCACAGTAAAAATTAAAATTAAAATTAATAAAGACAGCTTCTGATCAAGAGTAAAAATACATTTTGTTATGCATATCTTTCATATTTAAACATTATTTGAATATTATAGCAGCTGTTTCTGTTTTAAACGTGACCCCTGACCTCTCTGATGTTGGGCTTTCCTTTGAAGAACTGTGAGTTCAAGCTGCTCTGTGGAGGCTGTAACCTGGGGTTCAGGAAAGCACAGCCATTGGCTAAGGCTTCCAGTGGGGCGGGGCCTTCATATGGGAAAGACAATCCCACAAACACCTACCAACAACAGAATATTAGACAGAACTGTTTAGACTATACTAAAACTGGAAAACAACACATGCACTTATTTAGTGTCACCACAAGGTGCCAGCCAACACTAACACAAGTCATAATGAATTCTCCATTACTATACTGCTGCGGGAGTCCTCTGCTTCCAGAGCACACAGAGACGGTTGTCTGTGTTTCAAACATTAACACTGACAGACTGAAACACACGGGAAAACATGTATACAGTGATGGAGAACACTGACATATATTCTTTTCATTAGTTACACAATTTGGCCATGGGAAGTTACACGTGATGCTACCAATGGTTCACAGGGCTTGATGCATTTATGTTGCATGCACAGAACGACTTAATCCCCTGAAGCAATGATCCGTCTATGTATACTTGGGTTAGGGTTGATGTTAGGGTTTTACTTTATGTTACAGCATCGGTGCTTTGCAGTTAGTTTAACAGCTGCTTTGCAATGAGAAAACAAAGTAAATTAAGTCAGGAAAACACAAGGGTACATTTAAGAGAGACCCATTAAATATGAGGGTTTGGGTTAGTCGACTTACATGATCAGTGGATCCTTGTACCTCACACTTACCTTGCTCTGTCTCAGCAGGGACTGCACCTCAGGCACTGTGACGATGCCGTGGTTTTTCACATAGCTGGGGATCTTGCCACTGTTATCCACCGTCGCATGGATTTCAAAGTATTTGTGGATGGTGTCCAGATACGCCTCTTTTCCCTGCGGCGGAACAGTGCACACGGCCTCAGCGTTTTATTCAGGTAAGATTGGTGCCTGAAGCAGGAAATATTTCTGAGACGTTTGGCAAAGTGGTGTCCTGAGCCACTACAATGTCTGCCCACCTCCCAAAACTTGGCACTCTTTCCATACACAAGAGCCCAGTTTTGTCTTTTGTCTGGCTGCTCATTGAATTTAGAAGTCAGCTGATGCTGCACCACAAAGCCCAGGAAGGTGTTGTCTGGTGTATGAGCTGCTCCCAGCAAGAAAGTATCCACAGAGATGAGTTATTTATTTATTATGAGTCATAATAGAATGGCAGTAAAGGTAAGATTTCAAGAAACATAAAACCAAAAAGTTAAATGAGACTTACGGAACATTGTGTAGAACTGCGCTGGGATCATATTGAGGCCACCAAATGGACTTTTGAGTTCATGCTTTTTGGCCCAAACGCCATGATTGAAGTCTGGCTCAGTGCCAAATGTATCCAACACACGAATTATACATCTGATTGGCATACACACACACAAACGTTGCATATAAATGACTGTAATCAACAAAGCCTAAATGGAAGTAATTTAGAATAAACACCTGATACACTCTGTGCTGGCAACCTGAACCTGACCCAGAGTGTCCACTACTGAACGTTACACCCTGTTGTTGTTTCAGTTACATGGACAATAATGAGCAGTTGTTAGAGGCTTCCCTTTATATTTTCAAACTGTTGCTGACATTTGCTCCAATTCAGCCACAGGGGCATATCAGAGGTTTAAGCTGATGTCGGGTCATAAGGTCATAGGCAAAGTTCACATTTACCTGAAAGGTTTTAGATGTGGTTATGGTCAAATCAGTAGGATTTTTCTGGCAGATATCAATGCACTTAATTTAACTGTTACCGCTCAATGTAATATAGACATGAGTGTTTAAACCAATTAATGTGGGGACTACAATGCAGACACTCACTTGTATTTGATCCAGGATCCCTTAAGTGTGGATTTAAACTGTATCAGACCAGTGATGTCTGTGTAGATCAGGTTTGGTTCCCATAAATAGTGAGAGGGGCAACCACTCCCCGGAATCCCTAGCAAACTAGACAAACAATACAATGAGATACACAGGAATGGAAACATTTAAAGGGGTAATTATTGTGCATAGTTAAAAGTAGTTTAACTAGAAGCATTACAACTACAAAAATGTTCACCGGGAGAGTGTGTAATATACTGTCTGTGATGCTGTTTTTCAGCCAAAATTAGTAGTTTAAAGTACTGAAGAAAATGTATGAATCTACTACCAGTTCTTATATTATATAAGTATAATGACACCTGAGACGACAGTGTGCAACAAAAAGCATACTCACTATTGCAGATCAGATATAGAGGCTGAAAAATGAAGATGGTGACCTAGGATGTGAAGTGCCGAGATGAGGTCACTCCACTGGACAAGTTCTCCAAGCGGGCCGCCACTAAAGGCCTTTTCTGTTAATTGAAGACCTGCTTCTTTGGTCAACGCACCGGGATGCACCAGGATCTGCAGAGGGATATGGACAAGCAGAAAAGTTCTACTTTGGCAGAATCAAGACACTGCTATTTTAAAATTCTCTATCCATCCATCCCTAGGGCTGTGTATCCTACTATCCGACTGACTAGTTGTTTGTCATAGCCTGATGAGGACCTGGGTTTTGGCCAGGCCTTCAGTTGCTCGTGCTGAGACCAGTCATGAGTTTGAGAACGGACAATATGACAGGTATAGGCAGCAGGTTCAGCAAACTGTCTACTGCTTCACAAAAGCAAAGGGGAAGTATACGTTACGTGTTTGGCTTTCCGTCCCGTGAGGTTGTATTTGGCTGAGAGCGATCGACCGGCCTCGACCCAAACTCTTTCCATACTACTGATTCTTTGGTGAATCCAGCGGAACTGGATTTTCTTTCCCAGAGATGGGTACAGAGATTCCAGACTTTGTTGCACCACAGCTTCAGACTCCTCCTGCAACAACAGCGTAGCTTTTTTCCACTTGTACCATGATGCCATTTATCACAGTGCAGCAAATGGCCTGTTAAAGCAGGTCAGTTAAAGTAGATCTGCAGAACCTTAAACATGTGATAATACCACACAGAAAGTGACAGCATGAAGTCGTATATTGTTTTCTCTTTACCTCAGGCGTGCTGGCTTGAGCTGTAGACGGCGATCGACCTGGAAGCAGAGGGCACCAGGACTCCATCTTAACACGACACACAAAGGAAGTTAGGCCAGTTACTCTAACACAGAAACACCAACACATGACAGCCGGTGTTACTCAGCCAGTGGTCTGTTGGCTTCGAACCACTCGGGTACCTCGCTGAGGTAGATGAGGATGGAGCATAGAGACCCGTTCACTCCATAGCTGCTATAACAGGGATCGGACTTCCACATCTCGATCATCCACTAGGGAATCAACAAACCATAGAGGGCCACTGTAAAACCAAACATCCATGTATTCATGATAAATAAAAAAGACAGCAGGTTGTGTTACCATCAGTTTTCCCTTGCAGTGTGGGTATCCATCCATGGAGGGCAGAGGGCAGTTTTTATCCTCTTTGATTGGATCATCTGAACAACACACACACAAGACCATTTTGAGGCACTGAAGAGGCACATTTATTTATGCTGACTTATCAGATAATTAGGAAAAAAAAGGTTATTTATTTATTTATTTATTTATTTAGGTATATAAATTACAAGTCTGACTGAAGAGTGAAATGATGCCACAACATAACATGTAAATGTAACCAAAAAATGGTAGCATTATTCATTAGCATTATTCTCATTAGATCTTTTCTTAACATTCATAGCACATTTGTGGGGCGCAGTACTTTGTGTTTTCACAGCTGATTAGGGATCATTTCTTTTTATCTCGTTCACTGGATAATTAAAAGACTTGTGGTGGAAGCATAGATTGCGCTCTTTAGAATTACTTAAAATTCCCTGCAGGCTGAATAAATAGACGTAAATCAGTTGCTAAGCTGTGAACCTTCCTCCAGAAACCAAAAAATAAACAATAAATGAATTAAATGACTAATAAATGAAGATCCTCTATGATGCAACATGTTTTTCTGTAAACCGCGGAGCATTGCAGGGGAGCTGAGTGTGCAGCAAACAATCAGTTCTTCCTGTAGAGCAATCTGTGTATGTTTACTCCACAGAACAGACGCAGTGTGAATGTTTACACCGCTGCATTAAAAATCAAGGCATCTGCACAATATGGTTTAATTGGCACAGTATTCATTGAATAGATTGATTTGCTATTGCTGTGGTCAGGGAGCTGTCAGCTAGAATAAGTACTATTAAATTTCTTTTGCCTGTTGCTAAGAAACCTCAGTGGTCAATGTGGTATGTGGCTAATTGCACATTTGATAGTCTTGATAGTGTAATTCAAACGGCAGTAAAGCAGTATTGTCTTTTTTGGGAGGGGCTACTTGTGCAATGTCCTCACATTACCTCACATCATGTTTGATGCATTGTAAGGAATCTGATCGATACTTGCTAAGAAAGGTATTGTGACGACAATAGTTGTGTCATGTTCGTTTGTGTCGTATAATCCTGTGTTAAAAATGCGTCGTGTGACACTTCTGTCAGCACACTTGCCGAAACCCGTTTTTGAAAATGAAATGATAGATTTAGAGATGTATAGATTATGACCCATTTCTATTCCAGATATACCTGTTTACTATGCTGCAATTAGCACTGAGTGATAAAACATAGTGCTAATGTTAGCACAGAGGAGAATAATAACGGGTCCTGAGGCACTGAAATGTCAAAACGCTTCCTCCAGCAAGCCTTGTGGTAACCACAGGTATAACAGGAGTACAGTCAGTATCCTACTGTTCATGTGATCAAAAGTCATTTTACCCAGTTTTTCTTGGCCGTCTTTTTTTTCGGTCCTCTCCATCTGCAGCTTCAGGAGCTCCTCCAATCGAACCACCTGGAGCTGCAGCTGACGTTTATCAGAACGCAGCTCCTGGATCATCTCATCCCTTACTCGTCCTTTTGCCCTCTCTGCCACCATTTTAATCTGGATTTCCTCTAGTGCTTCTTTGAAGTTGGGTAAAGGGGCTGTGGTGGAGACTGACACAGAAAGAGGTTGGAAAATGAATATCAGAGTTTATTCATCAGCTTTAAGCATAATGTTTCCAAAAGGCTTGCACCTGAAAAGAAATGAGGAAGCACTCCTCCATACGCAATTACTATTTTATAGAATAGTCTGTTATTATTATCAGAAAAGTGAAATCCTTGCAGATTTTCTGTCATTGTCAGGGACATTTCTGTTTTGGTTCAATGTGGCGCAACTTCAGCACCTGATATCACCCATAACGTTAACGCTTTTGCAGGAATTTGCTTACAATTATCAGAGGACTCCAAGGCGCTCAGGATGTCGTCCCCGAACCTGATAATGCTCCTCATTACATCTGAGAGGGCGAGAGAGAGAGAGGAGTGGAGAAGTTTTCAAATGAGTTGTAGAAGAGAATAAAAGTGGAGGAGGTGGTGTAGAGAGGCGTGATGGAGTAAGGTCATAGAGAATTGAAAGGATAGAAGCAGAGGATGTTACAAGTGTTAATGATGTCTCTTTTTAAAAAAAAGAAAAAAGCTGTTTTGAAGGGAGAGAAGAAACTCTTTTACGCAAAAACAGAAGGATGTTAACACAATGTGATTTCACTGCATGACAGAAATATAAATCCCATTTCTACATCTGCGCTCCCTCCAACAAACACCTCTCACTGACTATTGTACAATGTGCCTTTTTAAAAGACAGGGCCATAATCATTGTCTATTCATAAGACATGCTCAGGTGAATGGCTCTCAGATGTTTCAGGAAAAAAAAAAGAACTACCAAGCGTGAAAACCACATCAGCTTTTGGTCGAATAGCCGCACGAGGAAAAGGGCTGTCGAATAATGTTTTGTGTAGTGTAGTATATTTGTACCCAGGCCCTCAGCTGCACCATGCTGAGTTACACAGCTCCCTTTCTCTCCTTTATCTCTGTGTTCCCTTTCTCACCTTCCACTTTGTGTCTTTCGACCTCCACTTTGTTGAGCTTTCTCTGTGGTCTGTGATGACCAGTCATGGCCATGTCCTCCCTGTCAGCGCTGCTCTAAATCCAGGTCAGACGAGGTAAAAGACACAGCATTACACACACACACACACACACACACACACACACACACACACACACACACACACACACGCACACACACACACACACACACACACACACCACAACATGCTTTGTGTGTATACAAAAGACAAGAGGAGGTGCCCACATTACATTAGCTGATTGTTTACATATTGTTCACAATCTTTAAGTGATTCAAACTGTAAGCAGTTCTACTCATGAGTGGCTGGGTGGTCACGTGAAGGTTTATGATACTGGATGTCAGTCAAGATTTAGATACAAGTGGAGATACACACCAGGATGAAATAGGCCAACGTCAGACACCAGATGAAAGCAATGCCCAGCAGCAAACACACAATCCTCTTCATAGGGTACTTCAGTCTTTTCATGATTCACCTCCTGTCTGATTTTGAACAAAAATAAGTTATTTCACTTTAAATTGGATTGTTTTTTCTTCCTTCACACAGAGTGTACTATATCTGGTGTAGGAACCATATTGTGACTGCTTCCTTTGGGGTCGTGACCTCAGATTCTTCACCTCATCCCATGAACAGCTTATTGTACACTGCACCATGTATAACTGTGTACGTGGCAAAGAAAGCGCTTGAATCTTGCATCTTGTAAGTGTCACATTCTCGAAGATAGTAGAACAGGAAGAAGGAGAGCGATCAGCTGGGGATTTGTTAGCCTACGAAGCAAGGCACTGTTTTGACACGTCAGAGAGCAAGTGAAAGAAGCATGACAGGTTTAGCACCGGAAATAATGCTGATGATATTTGTCGCTTTTTCGTATTTAAAATTCCATATCAGCGCATTACGTGACAACGGGGGGGGCATGAAGCTATGAACTGGTGATGATGCACAGCGCTGCAGCTGTCAAGTAGTTAATGACACATTGACATGGTTTCAAAGTATCATTCAGTTTCCACCATAGCAACAAAGTAAAGTCTAACTTACCTCTGTTGACTGTTGGCCTGTCCTTGTAATTGAACTGAACGGACTCGCTTTATAACTAAAATACAACTTTTTGAATAAAGTACTTTAAAAAAAAACCCAACCTTTGCTCTGTGCTCCGCTTAGGTGTAAAGAATCTGCACAAAGGGCGACGACAGAAGCAGACTGAAGCATGTGACGCTCATGCTTACAGCCAGTTTACCAACCTGTTTGCCCACATATCTCCATGACAGTAAGTGTGTATTTACATCATTCAAAGAAAGACCAACCAGTTTTACATGTCCTCACTCTCAAGTGCAACTAATGGATTCCATTAACTGCATGAAGAGCTATTTGTATTCTTTAAGATTCTCGATTAGATAAATGTCATCCAAAAATCTCCTCACATGGATCCTCAGCTCCTCTTATTGATGGTGTTTCTGTGTAAGGATGGCTTTTAGATCATACACCAGTTACTGAGCACCAGTGTGAGCAGATGTTGTGTACCTGTCATCCCTGACATTTAATTGGTAATTAATTCAAACATTCACACTGATTAAATACATGACAAAAGTTGCTTACTGCTGTTCATATTTACTTTTAGAGTATAGTTTGTTATTCTGTATCCATTTCAGGAAAAGATGGTTTCTGTTTATGGCTCACGCTTTAGACACTACGTGGGAATAAAGAGATTTTACTTCATTAGATGTGTTTTCATGTGTATCGACACATGCAGACAACAATGTCCAGGATTAGGGTTTATGCTAAAATAATAGCATGAGCATGAAAGATTCTTACTATGCACACCAAAACATTTTACAAGAAACAGTTGTAAAAAAAAGTACTGCTACAGCTTTTGCAGCACAGACGGAAGGGAACATTGCAGAGTTGATCTAGTGAGGCTTTTGTAACTACCAGGGTCCAATTGATTAAAATTGCAGAGCAATCCTTTTGAGTTCAGACAGACACAAAGGCATAATCTGTTGGTTTAAAATGTTTTTAACTTTCAATGTCACATGTCTGTTTCTTGGAAAAGACATTAATCTGGGCAAATTATCATGCAAAAAAGAATTCAATAAAAAGACTCATAATGTTCAGGCTTGGATTTAGTTATTCTCTTTACAGTATTAATCACTGGTTCCCATCCAGGTAAACAGACCCAGAAAGGCCTGGAAGTGACTGGTTGTTGTTGGCTGTGAAGTGGTGTATCTGACGTGCAGGTCGACAGAGAGGCCAGCGGACATGAACTAGGGTTTTTGTGCTGGAGCTGGTTTGGGGAGTTTGTGTTTGCAGCATCTCAGTTGTGCAGGGAAGCTGGGAGACGTGTAACTCCAGTAGCCACACCCAGCAAGGCTAACAGTCAGATACACAAACACTCCTACGCAGAAAAGACACAAACGACTAATGGACAAACAACACACACAAAAGAAATGGAAAGCAGCAGAAATAAAACATGAGCACAAACCGTATATAATAGGCCTTGACAAAGTAAGGTGTGTAATTGTGTGATGAGAGGGGTATGGTGGATTTGAAGTTGAGCTCGGAGCGGGACATAGATCATGTAGGAGCCATGTTGACCAAACCGTTTCCTTTGACGATGACAGTGTGGTTAATAATGCTTTAATGTACAACACAACACTTTCCTTTGGGGTTGTGACGACCTCATACATTTTACACAACCAGATGAATGATGGTTGTGTAATTGACGTGATTAATCCAGCGATTAACCTGTGATAACCAGAGACTCACCTGAGATTGTCCTGGAGTTTGATCTGAGTGATCAACCCCCGATCTGCCAGAGTGATTCACAGAAATAGGAATCAGTGCCAACTGGAGAAATAGAAATCATCAGCAACGTCCCACCGGAGCGACTCACTCACACATCAGCAGAATCAGGAAAGATCTCGGGTTCTCGTCATTGTCAAGCTTAATGCTAGAAGGCTGTTCTATAGTAGTGGTGTGTGTTGTAACTGAAGAGCTTTAAAATTGGGAAAAATAAAATTGAATTGCGGCTGCATATCAGATAGAGAGGCTTGAATGATCCTTGAATCCTTTTTGGGAGCAACACTCAGATCAAATAATGACTGCTGCTAGCTTTACAAGTAGCGCCTGCACAACGTAGCTTGACTGAAATGTTCAATTTATTGTATTTCATTCTCTGTTACTATTGTTTCACTTTAATTGAAAATCAATAAGTGGCAGAGGCAAACCAGTGCATCTCTGCTATAAGTGTAGTGGTTGATTAATGAAAATGACTCTGTTTCTTGTCTTATTGCTGCATTACAGAGAGGTGATGCTTTGTGCTTTGCCCCCATGACTCAGAGTACAGTATGAATCTAAGTGGTGTAGTTCTGATGGGTCATTCAGTAACACAGAACTGTTTACAAAAAAGGGGATATGTGCCAGACATGAAGAGAGGGAGAATTAGATATGCTGGTATTAAATTAAATATTTTGATATTTATTTTTCTTTTTGGTTCTTTTTGCAATTTAATATAACTAATATTTGCGGTCTTACTTTGTACAATAGTACATTGTCAGTGTAAACAATTCCAATGAGAAAACAAACTTAAAGTTGTGTTTAGTGGGACATCTGAGTATTGCAATATACAGGGGGTCCTCGAGTTACAACGGAGATCCGTTCCTGAGAATGTGTCGTAACCGAATTTCGACGTAAGTCGGAACATATATTCATAGGTAAGGTAGTTACAAAGTTGTGCCACTAGATGTCGCTATAACACCACCCTACAATAAGAGTTTACTATGGTGAATTGCCTTTTGTCACTGTAGGGGTTGAGATCACGAGTGTAATGAGCATTTCCTTTAGATTTCTGATATCAACCGTGTAGACCCTGTGGCAGAGTAGCCTAGCTGTGCTGTGGAGGTGTTGGAGAGCCGGCAGGCGCGCTGAGAGACAGAGAGAGCGCTCACCAACTAGTTCCCGTGCAAAGTCTGTACATATTTACGGGGCAAACCGCTTAAGCCGAAACAAGGAAGTTCACGGGAGATGTGTCGTAACCACGAAAACAACGTAACTCGCGACCGTCGTAACTCGAGGACCCCCTGTATATAAATTACACACTCATAAATTATTCATTTAAATTAGGGATGTTCGATATTATCTTTTTTACCTATATCCAATATACCGATATTGTCTAACTATTAATTTCCGATACCGATATCAACTGATACCAATATATGCAGGGCTCCCTTCCAAAAAAACTAAAGCATACACCTCGCTGATGGTATTGCATGATGGATGAAGTTTCTGACCTGATCAAATCTGACCAAATCTCCAACTCCATTAGCAGAAATGCAGCCCCAAACTTGCAAGGAACCTCCACCATGCTTCACTGTTGCCTGCAGACACTCATTACTGTACCGCTCTCTAGCCCTTCGGCAAACAAACTGTCTTCTGCTACAGCCAAATATTTCAAAGTTTGACTCATCAGTCCAGAGCACCTGGTGCCATTTTTCTGTACCTCAGTTCCTATGTTTTTGTGCATAGTTGAGTTGCTTGGCCTTGTTTCCATGTCGGCGGTATGACTTTTTGGCTGCAACTCTTCCATACTGACTACTTCTGGCCAGATTTCTCCGGACCTTAGATGGCTGTACCTGGGTCCCACTGGTTTCTGCCAGTTCTGAGCCGATGGCACAGCTGGACTTCTTCTGATTTTGAAGGGGAATAAGCTTGATGTGTTTTTCATCTGCTGCACTAAGTTTCCTTGGCCGACCACTGCGTCTACGATCCTAAGTGTTGCCCGTTTCTTTGTGCTTTTTCAAAAGAGCTTGAACAGCTTGAACATTTTGAAACACCAGTCTGCTTTGAAATATTTGTCTGGGAGAGACCTTGCTGATGCGATATAACTACCAGTCTTGTTACTGTGCTCAGTCTTGCCATAGTGTATGATCTGAAAGCATTCTGAGTTTACAGCATTTTTTCACACAGTACTGTACGTATGCATCAATTTTTAACATGTTTCCGGCCACGTGATGCATCTGTGTTCAACATTCACTCCCTGTTAGCTCTGTATTGATCCCTGCCAACAGCTTAGGGAAATATCTTGGTGCTGTGGGATCTTTTTGTTCAGTGTCAATTCAATTTTCCCAACAAAAGTCTCAATAGTCATTCGTTGCACATATGGTTGAAACTCCCCTCCCAGTTTTCCTTTTGTTGCGGCTCAGCCTGTGCACAGAGGCGATGCATTGTTAAGTAAACACTGTTCTACTGAAAGCAGATAAATGTGTGTGGGAAAGGCACTTGTCAGGCGCATTAACAAGCAGGATGTGTGTGTGAATGACGGCAGAAGAAGTAAATAGTTTCACTCCTGCTATGAAAGTCGTAAACTGGGGGAAGTGTTCGTTCTTATGGTGAAAACAGACAAGATGTGCCAAACAGTTCTGCAGCTTCTGCTCCTGGTGACATCAGGCTGTATCTCGTGTGCTGTCTCCTGTCCAGAGCATCAGGAGACCTTTGGAGAGTCCTGCTATGAGTTTGTGGGTCACCATCTTTCTTTTTCCAGCGCTCAAGCTTGGTGTGAGGAGAATGGAGGACACCTCACATTTGTCCAGGATGAGGACACTCAGTATTTCCTCCAGAGACACCTGGACCCTGAGAAGGACACGTGGCTTGGCGTAGCACCATCTGCCCCTATCAACCTGCAATATCCTGCAACTGCTGATGGTAAGAAGAGAGAGCCACTATATGTTGAATCATAAGCCAAAACATATCTGAAAGTGCCTGAGATGTCAGTGCGATAACAAGTAGTTTTATACAAACTTTGATTTTTGCTCTTTAAATTACATGCATCCTCTCTTTAATATCTCAAAAACTGCAACTGTGAAGAACATTAGCGTGAAAATATAACTAGCACAGCTGTGCTCCAACGTTTCTAAGTCGGAACACGTCTGGGAAGAAGGTTCCCACTGAGATATTATTCTCACTTTCCTCCATCCACTAATTATAGTCTTTTAGCTGCTGTAAAGCCTTTCCCTTTCCATTCCTTTTCCACACCCACATACACATACACATATATATATATATATTTACAATATTCAATAAATCTTAATTTTCAGTGGATCCTGTTTCATTCAGTGTGATACCTATCGTTTACTTTGTTACCTATTTTCAATATAGTTTGAAAACTGGTAGTTGACTTTAGGGTTGAGGTGTAAGCCAGGAACTAAATTACACTGTTGCACTATTGAGAATGATTTTATTGACTGAACAGACATATATGTAATGTGATTGAATCTGTCCTGTCACAAAGCACATTAGTTTACTGAGCTGAAACATTGCACATGTATCCTCAGGTTCTTTCTCTTGGCTGGACGGTTCACCTGTCGTCTATTCTAACTGGGCGAGCAGCCCACAGCCAGGAGACGCTTGTGGACACGTTTTTAAAAACTCAGGCTTTCAGTGGAAAGCTACAGGAGACTGTGGCAGAAAACTGCCTTTTATCTGCCAGTTTGGTACGTACTCAAAGTCTGATTGAAACAAAACAGCCTAATGAATCCACACTGAATTAATCCACACTGAATGAATGACAAGTTACCACTATTGTGTACTTCCCAGAGTCCAGGAGATCCATTGTGTGTGTAGGATCTAACATCACCCTGCAGTGTGGCTCTGCTCAAGTGTTAATAATGGATGGTGGATTCTACGGTCGGAAGAACATCCATTACTGTCAATCCACAATGTCCTCACCAGCAGCCTCCATACACCTTCACTGTGGCTGGGTGGATGTTGCAGAGTCACTTACTGGTAAAAGACAAAGGCAAATCATTTTCACTCAGATATAAAAACATGCTGGAAATGATTGTATTCCTTGTTATTTCATGTGATGTATGGACGAGATGATGCGTGCCCCAGGTATGATTATGTAATATGGACGAGTAAGCCGATCGGATCTGCCATTGTACCTGCCCTTATCTTCACAATAGTTCCTCTCATTCTAGGAAAAGCAAACTGAGGAGAGTGACAAACGCACGTGCCGCATAAAAGCTTCTGCACGGATGAAAACAGTGATGAAATTCAATCCATCCAAAGGAAGTGATCGGCTGATACCACAAAGCACATATTACCTTACTGCTGACCATTGTGTAAAAGGAATAATTGCCCATCTGGACGTTTATGAAAGAACAGTCACACAACAACAGCTTAAAAGCTTAATGGCCTTATGAATACAAACAAAAAATATCCATCTATTTCTTACACTAATAAAGACTTGAGCAATAAAATAGAGCACAAGCACACGATACAGCAATTAGTTCTCCATATTTGCTTTTCCTGTTCAGGGTCACGGGGCAACACAGCCTCTCCCAGCATGCACTTGGTAAGAGCGTGGGTACAAATTGAACAGGTCAGCAAAGCAGTCACACCTGGAGCTGTGTCCAGACTGCTGTGACACATGTGAATACAGGGGTAACATGTCAACATGTTTATAACACAACCCATGAGGTCTGCTGGCACGCTGTACTGGGAATCAGGCTGTGACCTCACAGATAAAACTATACTGTGCAGGAAGCATTGACTCCACAAGTTCCATAACTCTGTTATTTCTCTCTGGAACAGTGGGAAAAAGGAATTGGACAAAGCACTTTTATCCATCTGTGTGGTAATAGCTTTCACAAAATTCTCTTTTTAACAGCTTTACTCTGAAAAAGCATTGTTTACCTTGGTTAATCTAACTGCTATAGCCCTGTTACCTAATTACTCATGGGCAACCCTTCAGTACAGACACTGGATGTGACTTGAATGTGAATTATAAATGTGAGGTGCATTGTTCTGTGGCATTTGTAAAACAGTACAGGAATGATCAGTGGCTGGTTTTGTGTTGTTCTCTGTGTGTTTTCCAGCTCACTGCCAGGGTCGTCATGTTTGCCAAATCTCTGAAGCTGTGAACTCCTTTGTTGAACCCTGTCCCCATCTGGGCAGCTACCTGTCTGTGGATTACCACTGCAAAGACGGTCCGGCACAGTCGTTCTAATCAGCCGCTTCACTTAGACATGAAGAAAATGATTTTAAAAAATTGACGTCCTTCATCCACTACATTTCAAATCTTACAAGGAGAAAACTGACAAAAATCTATTTGTTGAATCTGTTTATTAAAGCAGCAGAGTGAACACAGAGCATGTAAAGCAGAAAGCAGCAAATCAGCTGCAGCTTAATTTCATATCCCTGTCGTATTTGTGGCTCTGTGGTGTCAGCTGAGATGACGAGGGCGCTGTTTGTTTGGAAGAGCAGTTGATTACAGGCACTTAATTTACTTATTTCTGGTCATTTCCTACCCAAGGGCTCACGCTGACCGTGAGCAATGTGGCTGCCGTGTTGACGGACATCAGCATCAGCATTAAGTGGCTCTTCCAGGGAAAACCTACCTGCAGGCTGAGCACCGGAGATGGCCATGTTATACATTTGCACAGTCCAGTGGGGTGAGTAATAATGTCCACAGGCTGGCTATGCTGGTTTGAAATCAAAATTTCCTCCCTCACTCATCAGCCTGTGAAAACCTGTTTGAAATGTCCCTTACGTACATGATGGAAGTAAAATATAAAATTTCTAGAATACTCCTTTAAAAATAGAATAATAGATTATTGCACATACAGAGATGCAAACAATATCCTGCTCAGTCTCTGCTACTAAATCTCCTGGTTAACATTGTTTATCTGTATTTTCTAACCTATGCATATGTTACCGTCTGCATCCGCAGGTCTAATGAGCAGTGATAACTGGTTTTATATCTGACTGTAACTGCTAACGATGAAATATATATGTACCAACAGAAGCTTTTTATAAATTATAACCTGACTAAATGTGTATTAACTCAAGTATAAATTCATTTCTGTTGACAGAGAAAAATAATCATCAGTCAGAAATGACATCAATGGGATACTTAAAATTACATATTTGTTGAAATGACAGTTTACAAAGGAACTTTTATTAAATTCATCAATCCAAGACAATAACAACTGCAGCAGATAGTCACTAATCACACATAATGGTCAACGCATACTGCCATGAAAGTAGAGTCTTCAATTATTCATGTGAATGACACTTATACTGACCTATTTCTCTTTCACAGGAAGCAGCACAGGAGCCCTGCTAAGTGTTTCTTTATGTACTTTTCTCAGGTGGGAGAGCACAGTGGTGCACAAATATACTTATCCAAGCAGATTTTCTGTGGCTGCTGAATGCACCAGCAAAGACATGCAGGTCACGGCTCAGAAAAAAATTACCATCGTCCAGCCCATCACTGACATTAATGTCTCTGCATGCTATGCTGAGGCACAGCTTTTCCCTAAGAGCCAATGTAAAACCCTGTATGGAGGAGCTCTTCAGATACAAGTAGAAGCAAAAGCAGGTAGATGGTACCATGGTGATAAAAGATTTGGCTTGGTTTTTATTCACGTGTATTTTGAGCGTGTTCCTTTTTCCTTTTCTTCCTGAAGGATCAAATGTGAGCTACGTAATCCACAGTGAGGGAGGCGTGTTGTCCAGTTTATCTGTGGACAGAGGAAACGTTCCCTGTAACGTCACAGTGACACCGGAGATGGTGAGGCAGCTCGGACCAGGCTGCCATCAGCTGACACTTTATGCATCTAACATGGTCACAGTCCCGGCAGTGTCCACAGACCTGCAGGTAAAGTAAACCTGCTGTCTCCAATCAGACGAGCAATAATAATAAATCTCTCCTTCGTGTGTGTTATAATTGTGGTAGTGGTATATAACATGAAGACTGCAGGTGACATTTTGCTCATATGATTAGATGGTTGATTAGAGTAAACGTCGTTCTAAATTAGAAGTTAAATGTAACCTTTCAGCACAGCATCACAGCAGACAGATTAGCGGCGTATCGAACGCAGCAGATGCAGCCTGTGCTATCATCTCCTAAAACATTTCAGGCCTTAATGCTGCTGTCTCGAGTGTGTTGATCAGTATAAGCATAACGCTGTGTGCTGAATGCATCATTCATCCAGGTTTAATCAAACGTCAGTCAGCCAAACGATCATTGAAAAAGAACGAAGAAAAAAAGAAAGTATTCGCTTTCCTTTTTCATCCCACTTATTTTCTCACTCTCTTCCTTTGCCAGTAAACACATCTTCATTTGACAGCCACAGTGCCAGTAGAACATTTTATTTTTAGTTTGTTTTCGGTTCTGAACAAATGAACCTGCCAGGAAGAGAAACTTTCCGACAAAGATGATCGAGAATGAAATGTGATCTGTCATTATGTCTTTCACTGACACCTGACAAATGTAATAGAGTTATCTTGTGCACACATAAAGCTGAATATTGAACATTTGAAAAACAGCACATATCCTTGTCTACTAGTCTACTGTTTTTTTCTTCCCTGCCTTCCCTTTGTTTGCACATGTATAGAGCAGACAGCATGTGCTCGTATTTAAGTCACTAATTATTAGCAGTACTACTGTTTACTGCTTGTCTCTGTTTATAATTAGTATTTTATGATTACATTATCATTTATTGAGAAAACCTAGTTCTAGTTTGCCTGGTTGTGAGCCGTTATCCTTCACTATACAGGAAAGGTTTCAGAACATCTTCTATTTATTATTGATGAACTAGTTTGGTTACGTTTCATAGGTGAGTGGTGGAGAAAGACACTTCTTGTTTCTGTCCTGCAGGTGTGTATTGTGGAGAAAGTAGCTGGGCTTCAGGCGTCTGTGCTGATGGAGAGGGACGACTGTCTGGACCCTTCAGATATTACTGTTGGTGTTTCCCTCGAACAGGGAGCGCCTGTGCTGCTCCTCTTCACCTTGACAGGGGATAACAATGACTCATTCTGTGTGACCAGAGAAATGAATGCCAGAATGGGAATTTTTCACCTTGGACACCCAATTCAAGGTATAAAAAACGATGCATACATCGTGAATTTCTTCTTTTAAAAGTAAAAAAAAAAAAAAAAACTCAAACATGTGATTAGATACAATACTTTTATTTTGCTGCAGGAAAAGTACGAGTGCAACTCAAAGCGAGTAATGACTTCTCCTCTCTGGAAGCGGATGTAGATGTAGATGTAGATATGTTGGCTTCCTCTGCAAGGAGAACAGCCATTAAACCAAATGGAGATGATAACTATTCGTTAAGCTCCGAGGAGGTAAAATGTTGTTTGGATTCCAGTTATCAGTACAGGGGGTCCTCGCGTTACGACGGAGATCCGTTCCTGAGAATGTGTCGTAACCGAATTTCGACGTTAGTCGGAACATACATTCATTGTGCTATTGTGCATACATTGTGCCACTAGATGTCGCTATAACAACACCCAACAATAAGAGTTTACTATGGTGAATTGCCTTTTGTCACCGTAGGGGTTGACATCGCGAGTCCAATGAGCATTTCCTTTAGATTTCTGATATCAACCTTGTAGACCCTGTGTTGTGAATAAACCTACGGTATTGCCACGATCCCGAACGCATCTGTGTCCGTGTGCATCTCCTTACCGGCTGCCGCGACCGTCGTAACTCGAGGATGCCCTGTACTTGTGTTGGTAGTCATGTGGAATATCTTACTTCCTGTGTCTTTCTGACTGTACACTGTAATCTGCGTGTGTTTTCAGGGAGGGAAACACGTCAGAGTTGCCAGATCACTGAAAATCGAAGCTCAACCTTCAGATTCAGTCGCTAACAAATATCAAAATATCGAGCTCTCCATGCAGGGTGCACCCATAGTGGACAGTATGCGATACGAGTGGGCATGTAGTAAGGATTACATTTTCTACTTCAGTATCTTAAAACCCAATATCAAGATTTAAATGTTGAGAATTTTTAAACATATTTTGTCCCAATCAATCAAACTCCAACTCAGATGCACAAGATGAGCTCGGAACATTACGTGCAAAGGAGTTTATTAAGCACCAGAAGCTACTGGTGCTATCCCAGTCAGGCTTTACATCCAGACTCACAGTATGTTGACATCATGAGGACAGACTTATGATTCTATATCACTTCCACACCTGTTTCTCCACTTCAGCCTGCAACTGCAAGTTTTGACTGGAGAAAACAGTTGTGGGCAGATTGTATGAGCTATAGCTGTGTTTTTCCAAAACTAGACTCTCACAAGAAGGATTGAATATGGAATGGATGGCTACAAACATGAATCACACAGAGAGTACAGCTACATCTGACAGGCCAAAAATGGAATATGTCCATATTTCATCAGCATGATGTCAGTATAACTGTTTAAACCATTTCACGAACATCAAAGTTCAGTACGGCTCCAGCACTTGGTTTTGGAAGGAAGGATGTCGATTCAAACACCATTCTCCAAACTCAATATAGAAAAGTCAGATACAACTTATTCTAAATCATTGCTGAAGTGGTGTTGTGTTTGTTTGTTTTTTGTACACGAGCAGCATTTGTAACTGTCCAAATGTTTTACAAACTGATCATTAGTGTGCAAAGCTCTGTATCCGCCTGTCAGTTGCGGTGGTGTAACAACTGTCCCTGTTGATTCACAGGTAATCCCTGTAAATGTGCAGGAACTTTCCAGGACCTCATTCACATCATTACCAAACAGTGCCTACCAGGTCCATTTGTATTCAATAAGTATCACTTTAATGTGATAAACAAAAATAATAATAAAGTGATAAAAACTGAATCCATATGCATCACGCTCACTCCTATGCCCAGCAAACCAGACTGGCTAAGGTACTGATCTGTTTATAACTTCACTATCACTTTTCCTTTTCTTGTCATTCAATATACCATATTTATAAATTACCAATTTAAGCAAAGACTGAAGACGAAATTGTTCCGTTTGGCGATTTATGCTGCATCATAATTAATAGCGTGTTGTTTTCCATGTAAACGTACAATTGTGTGTTAACCAAAATGTTTACGTCTTGCGCTGTAGTCTCACTTGTATTCAAGGCTGTGAACCGGTGACTGTGAACAAAGATGCAAAAATTAAGATGGAATGTAGTGGAGTTGCAAGTTGTCCACAAGTTGCGTGGAACATCGAGGGTCCAAATGATCACACAAACTGGCCTCTGTCTTTGGTAAGTTAAATTCTGACCTGTAATGCTTATTGCAATAAAGATCAGATCTTGGGTTTACCAAATGTAGATTTTGTCACCGTCTAAGTACATATATATGTTAACTTTAATCTACAGGATGAGACAAAGAGCTGCTACAGAGAGGCAAAGAAAAGGCCCCTCATAGCGAGACAGGATGGTGGGACTGAATACACAGTGAGCTATAGCAACCTCGCCCAGGCCAAGTCTGAGGGTCAGGATGTCACTGTGGTAGTGACCTCTGGTGAGTAAACGTTTGTCCTGAAAAAATACGTTTAAATTAAAATTTTAATTAAATAAAACAAATTAAACATTGTCACTTTTTCCATATTCAAGGGGACGATGTACCTCTTTTCACAACATACATCATAAAGACATCATCATCATCATCACCCACAGAGAAGCCAGCTCCTGACTCAGTCACTGATGAGACAAGCTCACTGGCACCCGGCAACAGTTTCAATCATTTATCATGTAGCATATCGCCATCATATGGAACAGACCTCGATGCTTTCAATATAACCTGCAATACAGAATTTCCCTGTTCTAACTGTCAGTATTGTTTTAAGACTGGGGGTAAGTTCTCAAGGTTATATGCCTCTTACTCTGACAATTAATTCAAATAGCAGTCACAGCCAGAAAGCAATCTATTGATCTATTTGTTGTTTGTCAGGGAAGCATCTGCGCTGCAGCAGCAACAGTAAAGTGCTATTTGTCTTCCTTCCTCTCGGGGACAGACGTTCCGATTATAACCTGACAATCACAGCAACCGCAAAGAATGACAGTTTCGAGAGTATCTCACATATAACTGCACAGGTTGGTGAAAAAAACATCATGGATTTAAAAAAGGGGTCGGGCAAAAGAAATAGAGGGGGGCTTTCATTCACGAGTAAGAAAACGACTTTCTGTCTTCAGGTGCTGGACTCGAGAGAAACCTCTGGCTCATCGGTAGATAGTCTTAAGTCCTCTGTGGAGAATGCTGTGGCTCAGCTGAAGGCTGGAGGCCTCCTGTCAGGAGCAACCCTGGGACAGATCTTCAGCTCTGTGTCCAACAACCTCAACGGCCAAACCGATGAATCAAATAAAGGTGAACGACAGAAGGTAAAAAGCACGATATGACTGAGCCGATGCAGAAATCAAATCATCCAAATGAGTGTAACCAGGTGACCCAGAGTTCTGCAGTAACAACGTCTCCAACTATAGTCATAGTTATGCATGTCATTATACAAAAGCAGCAACATTTTGCAGCCAGAACAAATCAGTCGTTGGTTTGCAGAGTCACAAAAGCAGTGTTTCTCTGCAAGCTCATTTAGGATTTAACTGGGTAGTACTCATGTCGTGGGTGAGGAGGCGCTTCCAGCAAAGTCTAATCCCCGTAAACAAAAGACTAGAAACAATGTAATCAGTGCTATCATACTACCAAGTATGGAGCCCAATAACAAAATACATTTCCTGTCAATGCTTTTGTCTGTTGAAGCTTCGTGAGCAGATGCTGGGTATATTGAGCGATGCAATAAAAGAGGTCCCCACCAACACTGCAGAGGAGGTTCAGGTTATAGTCAGAGGTCTCACTGCCATCAGTGCAAGAGGCTCTGAACTCAGCTACCATGCACAGGTATACATATATATTTACATACATACATACATACATACATACATACATACATACATACATACATACATACATACATACATGTGTGACCATTGATTCCCAACTGCAGGAAGAGTCTTCGTTTTTATTGGCGATGCTCAGCTCATCTCTTCTTCACGTGAGTGTGAACAAAAGTGAGGAAAATGAGATGTACAGTGCAGCCAGCAGCATTGTGGAGGGAGCGAACAATATCCTGAGCTTTTCTCCCAGTGTGAGTCATTTCACTTTACACTTTCACTTTACAGCCCCTGCTGACAGGATCAGGAAGTTTGGTGATGCAAATATGTATTTTTGTGCAATTTGCCTTTCCCACGAATATTTACAGTCTTCCAGTATCTATTATTTTTTTTTTCACTGTTTACTTCTAACTCTGACAGAAGATGTGTGATTTTAGTTCATTTCAGTAAGTACTGTTTGCTTTTATTGAGCTGAGACCACAAAGTTTGTGTTAAAACAGTCGCAGGATTTTGAGATCATGATGATCACACTGGCTGTGGGAAAAAAATAAAAAACTGTTGTCGTTGTTGTTGTTCTTACGCTTGTGTCTTTTTTCACAGAGAAACATCTCTGACGCTCTTCTTGTTGTCCTGAAAAATACACAGAGTGTATTGTTGATGAGAAAAGATGCTAACGAGGGGCCAACTATTATTCAACATGATAACATCAGTGTTTTTGTCAACAGGTACGTTTTGCCTCTGGCGCTTTATGAACACATGGAAGAATTTTTATTATATGTGTGTGTGTGTGTGTGTGTGTGTTTATATTATTTTTCTCTTCCTACAGAGTGACCCTGGAAAGTTTGCACAAGGAGTCTATACATTTTCCCAACTGTTCCTGCCCCAAATTTTCTCTCCCAAAACTACCCTCCAACTTATTTCCTTCACACCAACCATTTGATATACGAGTAAGTTTGTGAAAGTCTTGATATGGACTATTTCTCTTTTTCTCTGAGGGGTCTGTCGTACTAGTGGGGTTTAAGCATATTTCCATCTTACATTCACAGATGCTACATTTAGATCAAAATCCATTTTTCTGGAATGAGAGAGGAAACATCAGTGGCCAAATTGGTGCTCTGTCCCTCACGACAAAAGATGGCTCTACTATTGATGTGAAGAATTTAAGTGAAGACATTGAGGTAAGAGCTGAGAACAGCAGGGGACTGTCCTCTCCTGTTGAGAGCATAGTCTCTGTGGGGACAAATTTAAAAAATATCCTTTCAAGAAAAACAGGCAGACGCTACAGGAGCTTATAGTGCAAGGGGCAGTATGACAGAACAACTCAGCTTGGTGTTGTATAGTCAACAAACAGACCATTCACTGTATATTGAACTACTGTAAGTCTGTCATTAGTGATATATATTTTACTAAGCTTGACGTATATTAAGTGGTTAAGGCAGCATTTAGATTTAGCATTAATTCAGCAGACTGTTGGTACTAAATGTTTTCAGGCTCTCATGTGACTCTCAAGTGGTTATGTTTAAACAGCCAGTATAATACTAATGCTAATAATACTAATACTACTACTACTACTAATAATGATGATGATGATGATGATGATGAATTATGATGATGATGATGATGATAATAATAATTCTTAGAGTATGTAGATCAGGGCTGTCCACACTCTCCATGAGGTCTGGATCTCAGCTCCATGTCTCCGGTCTTTAAACCGTTTGTCAAAAGCTGACACACACACGTCTCACGCTGCTCCATGGAGCGAGCGCACTGTCACGTTGTGTCCATTCCTGACATCGCGTCTCGAGCTATGACGCTATGTTTCCAAATGTGGGCAGGTGCATGGTGACACTCGTTAGATGTCGGACTGGTCGCATCGTAATTTGCAGAATGTTTTTTGTAATTGGCACGCGATCTACCCACACTACCGCCGCGATCTACCCACCCCTGATGTAGATTGTAGAATAACAGTGATGGAGGGTATAAAACACTGAACTGGAACCAGTTCACACATCTCTATGAATAATTTGATGAATATGATGTACAACATCATCATCCATACATTAATTTAAATCACACAGTTATAAATTGTAGGATTATTGTTAAGAATTTTGAGTCAGTGTGTTGTGTTTTGCATTTATCTTGCTTGCAGATTCTGTTGCCAAGGCCCATTGGAGAGACAGTTAACATCACAGTACTGGACCTGCAGAACTACAGCACCATAGTCATCAACATACCATCAGATGACACTGCACTGGTGTTAAAGGTTCAATAACATGTTTTACTGCCACTTCTGAGACATGTTAAGTACTTTGTACAACTAATGTGACACCAAACCATACATTTTCTTTGTCAGTCATACAATAATAATACTAAACAAGTATTGTTAGCAGCGCCATTAATGGTGAATTTAACTAGTAATTTTATTTGATATTAGAAAACATTTTCAATCTGTATTTATTCCTGTTACACTGTTGTTCAATGGCTGATGTTGCTGTACCTTTTAAAGATGGTGCCTTCAGAGGATCCGTTACCCTTCAAGCTGCTGCTTGGCTATATGAGCTACCCCACTGAAACAAATCACGTAGCAGTGACACAGATGCCTCAGCTGGGAGCCACACAAGGTAATAGATCTCGTGTAGTGAACACTGTGGATGCAGTGTTTTTATCTCTAAGCATTGATGCATGACTTGAGTGCTTTTGTGTTTGTCTGATACAGAGGAGAGATACACTTGGCTTTTAGACCCTGCGAATTTTAAGGGGAAAACTGGAGTGTACTATCTTGTAGTGAGGCCCGTTGTAGGTCCAGGTATAAAATCCATTAATTCTAGTTTATCAGTCAGCGCCATCTCTGCTGCTTGTAAATTCTGGGATGAATCAGTACTGGAATGGAGCACTAGAGGATGCAGGGTAAGTGCAGTAGTTCTGTCAAGCTGTACAAGTTGCCTGGACGTCAGTGAAAGTACATAAAGGTTATTGTGCTTCAAGGTTGGTGTTGAGACCACGCAGTCGGTCACCCAGTGCCTCTGCAACCACTTGACGTTCTTTGGGAGCTCCTTCTTTGTCACTCCCAACCTTGTCGACCCGTCTCGCTCTGCTGAGCTGTTCGGGACGTTCACTGAGAATCCTGTGGTTGTGTGCTTTGTCGGTGTGCTCTTTGTGGTTTATCTCCTGGGGGTTGTGTGGGCGCGAAGAAAAGACATCCAAGACTCAGTCAAGGTAAAGTGAGTCAGAGTCCACAGATATTTTATCTATCTATCTATCTATCTATCTATCTATCTATCTATCTATCTATCTATCTATCTATCTATCTATCTATCTATCTATCTATCTATCTGTCTGTCTGTCTGTCTGTCTGTCTGTCTGTCTATCTGTCTATCTATCTATCTATCTATCTATCTATCTATCTATCTATATCTGTCTGTCTGTCTGTCTGTGTCTGTATGTATGTATGTATGTATGTATATATATGTATGTATATAATTTACATCTTAAAAGAAAATATTTTACTCATAGAAAATATTTCTGACTTTTTTGCTTTATTTTGTTGCGGCCAAACTTTTACTGTAATTCTTTTTTGTAATTTCCTGTTTGTTGCTTAATGGCAGGTGAGGGTGACAGTGCTGGAGGACAACAACCCTATGGATGAGTACAGCTACCTGTTGAGTGTCAGCACTGGGCACAGGAGAGGCGCTTCTACCTCCTCTCA
Organism: Trinectes maculatus; assembly: GCA_016785345.1. NCBI lineage: Eukaryota > Metazoa > Chordata > Actinopteri > Pleuronectiformes > Achiridae > Trinectes > Trinectes maculatus. Next base: position 65,957 of record JAFBJQ010002247.1, read on the forward strand.
AGTACATCTACTGTACTTTCACTCACTAATTTTACTTTGTACTTTGAAATACCCAGAAACCATCAGCAGATATAAAACCACATGGTTTTTGTAGTGTTTCCAAAACATCTCATGTGTCTTTTTTAGTATAGAGCCTTCATAATTATCTGAGAACATGTTGGCATGTTTTTCATCGGCAGTTTATTTATGATTTGTACAGTAATGACCTATTTTGCATTAACTCTGCTGTTATTCATTCACATGTTTGTCTCAGATTTATTTTAATTTTAATCCCAGGCCAAACAATTGTTTGTCCAATCAGAGGGGACATCCATGTTTCTATACATAACACATAGTCTCTCAGAATGGCAAGACTGTATGTTACGTAATGAAGTTGTTCTTAACAGTGGAAGCTATTAGGGGGCTTTGATTATTTGCAATAAATATGTAAAGGTTTGTGTTACAAAAAAATCCCCATTTAATTTGACTTGCAACTTTTCATTCGTTATGTTTAGCTGTTTCTATTCCCTTTATGTTTGGTGCATGTATTTCTGCATTGGCCATTTTAACTGATGGAGTACTGACCTGTTGTAGGTAACACTGACCCTGCTGGGTGCTGATGCAAACAGTGAACCGCACCACCTGGCAGACCCAAAGAAAAGTGTGTTTGAGAGAGGTGCAGTGGATATGTTCCTGTTAACTGCTCCTTTCTCCCTGGGAGACCTGCAGGGCATCAGGCTGTGGCACAACAACTCCGGGAGCCATCCAGCCTGGTAGCTCATTGTCGTCATGACATTTCTGCTAATGCATTTATCTTGAGACGTTAGTATGTGCTCACGTAGGATGCTCATACAACACTGGCTTATTTCCACTGGGTTCTCAGGTACGTAGGCCATGTCATGGTGCAGGATATACAGACGAACCAGAAATGGCATTTCCTGTGCAACTCCTGGCTGGCCATAGACCTGGGTGATTGTTCCCTTGATAAAGTTTTTCCTGTCTCGACGGAGATGGATCTGACAACTTTCAGGTAATAGCTCTCTAGCACATTTACACACACTCAAACTTTTTTTTTTCCATTTGAAATTCAATGATAAGAGCAAATATGAAATCCAAATGGGATGTGGTAGCTTTTTGGTTTTCAATATCAATAATGGCAAATTTACTGCTCAATTTTCAAATATGACAGTTAAATATGAGAACTGGCAGACAGGAGGTTATTTGCACCTTTGCACCAGAGGACATATTGCAACTATGTTTGTTCAGTCGTCCAGCACTTGTGCATTTAATTTCATGAAAGTAGGAGAAAGGCTGCGAATCAAATGGAGACAAATAAAATACAATTTTGCCAATGTCAGAATCTATACATTCATACACAAGATAAACAAACGTCACTCACACTGACACCTACAGGAGGATCATATCAACTGATGAAAAAAACAAAAAAAACAAAGAATTCATAATAAGCCTGTGTTAACCTGTCTATTGTTGTTTACCTTGCACCAGATTCTCACAAGACTGAACTTCACATGTAGCATACTACGTCAGTAGCACTAATTACACACAATTAAATCCCCTAACAAATGCACTTTATACACCAAGCACACTACAGTGTTTTTATCTTATTTTTAGCTTTAAAGTGATTTATAATGTGTTTGAACTCAACTGCAATGAACTTAATTGAATTAATTAATTGAATTAAAAGCTGTCGCTCAGCCCTACCCAGACGAAATAGTCTACACGCTGAGTTGGGGATTTACTGAGGATTTATGGCTCTCTGAAGAAATAGCTGTGGCTTTGTGGTCAAGGTTTAGCAGCAATAAATGACCTGATGGAGATTACCTGAAGCTAATCCATCCTTCGCTGGCAGCTCACGTCGGATTGAGGTTTATATTTCTACTCTTTTTGCTTGTTTTGCAGTAATTTGTTTGTCATGAGGACAACAAGGGATTTAAGTGATGGACACCTCTGGTACTCTGTGATCAGCCGACCGCCGAGCAGCACCTTCACGTGCGTGCAGAGGGTGTCCTGCTGTTTCTCCCTGCTGCTCTGCACCATGTTGACCAGCCTTATGTTTTACGGCATCCCGGCGGACCCCTCTGAGCAGATAATGGACCTGGGTAATGTGCCATTTCACTACATTTCTACTGGATCTAAGAAGAATGTCCATCATGGACATCGTGCGACTCTTCAGCTGGGAGAAAACAGCAGTGACTAAACTGATGTGCACATCCTCTTCTCTCTACCTCTGCTTCCTCTCTCTCTGCTCTCAGGTCACTTTGAGTTTACCTGGCAACAGTTCATGATTGGAGTCCAGAGCTCACTCATCATGTTCCCAGTAAACATCCTCATTGTTAGTATCTTTAGAAACACTCGTCCTCGGGAGATGTCCTGTTGTAAACGCAGATCAGGCTCAGTTGATGAGCAAAAGAAAACTTTGCAGACGTCATCCTCACAGGCTGTGTCCAACACCAAGAATGTCAGTGTCACCTTAGACGTTATCATCAAGGTTGGTTCTTCATGTTTTTATTAGTAAAACATTTTACGCTGTTGAGAAATGGTGCTGAACCAGCACCAACCAAAAAATGAACAGTTCATGGTCACGTTCACAAGCATCAGGATAATTTAAAAAAATAGTTCCAACTTAAGTCTCATACTGTATATTGTCAATTTATAACGTTTCTGTATTTGTGTATGTTTTGGCTCTCAGGATATTGCAAGAGTTTCCTCTTCACTGTCCACGACTGTGAAAAGCAATGTATCAGACGCAGAGTCTGCGTCGGGGCGGAGGAAAGAACCTGACATCCACGCCGTTCTAAATGATGTTGAGGATTTCATCAAAAGCAATTACAACACACAAAGCTTTCAGAACTCAGTTCAGCCTCAGCTATCAGGTGGGTAAGCCTTTTACTTGCTACATAGCAAATTATTTTCTATTATAATTAAAATATGGGGACAATGTAATTACTAGGCAATTAAAAGATAGCTGCTCTATGGCCCTATTTTAGTCATCGCATGTCCCATTAAGCCACAGTAGCATTGTCAATGTCTTATGCTAAACTGTCATTACTTTTTATTACTAATACATTAAAGAAGTGTACATATTCAGTACAGTAGCAGGAATTGAAGCTGTCCATGCACTGCAGTGTCTGATTCCTCTAAAGAGGACACAGACTCACAACACAGAAGCATAAGAGTCAATATCTGTCCATCTGAACTGGTTTGGATGATTATGCTGAATGATTTTTCTGCAGTAGCATCACTTTTTGGCAAGGTTTTTAAAACAGATGCGAATACTGTCTAACTCAGAAGGAAATCCATACTGCATCGCAAGAAAGAACTGCTTTCTGTCAGAGGTTATGCAGTGGTTCCTAATTTGAACACGATTTACACATCCAGAGATCAATGCCAGCGTGCATCCTGGGACTGAGGTGGAGGTCGTTCACAAGAGCAACAGAGCCCAGTATCTGTACAGGCAGCTGTGCCACATGGACAAAGAGCTGAGTCTGCTGGACTCCTCCAGCTCCCCCACCCCGCACAGCTACAGCCAGGCTCTGCAGCAGGTCCACGCCATGAAGGGCTTCCTTGAAGATCAGCTCCTCACAGCCAGCAGTGTCAACTTCCATAAACTCACCCAAGAAAAGTAGAGAAATCCCTCATTAAATAGACCCACTGGTGGATTTACTGGTGGGACTGTTTTGCATAAATTATGCATTTATTCTTATTATTCAGTCGTTCATGTTTGTTTAATTTGCTTTGTCTTTCTTATCCTATATGAGCCACAGATCCCATGGGCTTTTTAATAAGATATTCAAGACGAGGAAGTAGCTGCTGCTTGCTGCTGCGTGTGTTTATCGTTATGGATAAAACCTGTGATGTAGGATTGGCCGATTGGTACTAGCTGCATCCTATAACCGTTCAGACCAGAGACTCTATCTTTCCCCATAACGCTCAGCAAACCAAGCTATTTGCCAACATATTGGATAAATCATGATACCATGAACAATTATTGTTATTTATTTATTTATTATTAATTGGGGTTAATAGAGTTAGTTTGTAATATGACACATGAAATTTGGTGGGACGTCATATCTATACGTTAAGTAAATGTGTTAGGTTTGAATGCGCTGTAAAAAATAATGTAAAAGAAAACTTCAAACCACTGAGGGTGATAATAATGAAATGTCTCTTCTGTCTCATCTGTCTCCTGTGTGACTGACAGGCTGAGTCCAGCAGACAGCACTGATGCTGATGATAATGAGAGGAAAGGGAGGTGCTGTCATGGAGGGCTTCCCTGGTGGTTCGTTTTTGTCGGCTGGCTCCTGGTGGCCGCTACCAGCGTTGTATCGGCATATTTCACAATGCTTTACGGTTTGAAATTTGGGAAGGAACGCTCCATTAGCTGGCTGATATCCATGAGCGTGTCCTTCTTTCAGAGCATCCTCGTCATTCAGCCACTGAAGGTGAGGAGAGTGAGACGCGCTCACCTCATCTGTGGCTCAGCTTTTATAAAGCAACGACGTCTGTGCATTAGCATTTGTATTTATTCCTGTGTGTGCTTCATTCCACAGGTGCTGGGTCTGGCAGCCTTCTTTGCACTTGTAACAAAGAGAGTCGATGACGATGATTTTCAAAATGTGGCATTTGCAAATGACACAAACGCAGGTGAAAAAGACATTAGAAAATTTTATATATACACACACACACACACACACACACATATATATATATATAGATATAGATATAGATATGGTTTTACAAATATCTTTTTTTACAGGTACTTGTGAGCAACAAAGAGTCCGAGTGGACGGGACTCTTTATGAGCCGCCTCCTCCTGCAGACGTCGAGAGAATGAAGAGGATGAAGATGATGGAGCAGAGAGCGTTCGCTCTCCTCACAGAGATTTCCTGTGAGCAGACTCACTGAGGCTCTCAGTTTCCTCTCTCTGCTCCTCGTCTCTTTGGTCACCGTGCTCGGTGCTGTTTGTCCCCATAGGAAAACAACAGGAACAATATGATAATTCATTAGTTAATCAACTGAAACAGGGGCATGTTTTTCCTCATGTTAGACCAGCGTTTCTGTTTATGACAAAAGAGTGTTTGGGAACAGCTGACGCTAAGTATGAACATTAAATATCTGTGTATTGTACTGAGTTTAATCTGGATCTGAGAGGATTTGCAAGTAGTTGATTTCAGATTTTATTTGCATCTTATGTTTTGTCCCAACCTTTTTGGATGAACAGAAATCTAACATATTTTAAATATATATATAATATTTTTGAGCAGGTCCTGTTTGTTGGCCCAGTTTGCAGCGCTGTGAATTTGTTGCGTCGTGTGTTGCAGTCTACATGGTGTTCCTGTGGATGTTGTTGCTGGTGGCGTACGGCCAAAGGGATCCCAACGCGTTTTACCTGAATCAGCACATCCGTGGGAGCTTCACTGGAGACAGTATGGACAGCATGAGTCTTGGTGATGTGTTCACCTGGGCCAACACGTCTCTGCTCAGTAACCTGTTTGGACTTTATCCAGGTAAAAACAAAATGTTTCTTGAAGTTTAATATGCATGTTCGTAGAGGCCATTCTGGAACATCAGTTCTGGTCAATAAACCATATCAATGCCTCTGTGTTGTGCTCTTTTTGGAGAGATATTTTGTATGACTCCAAGGCAATCATAGTCTAGAACTGGCATTACATTGTGTAATAATCTGTTATTCCTCTCTTCTTTTTCTTCACAAGGACGACTCAGCATGCACTCACTTCACAAACTTTTTATTTTTGTCCTTTTTCTCCTTTTTTTAAGTTTAGTTTCTCACTTGTTTGTAAAGTTTACTTTTCTTGCTTGGTTTTCACCAAATATTCAGTTATATAAATTCAGATAAAATCTGTCTAATACCTGGCAAAAAAAAAATCTCATTACTTACCTCCTATTATGAATAGGACACAATGTTTTACCTTTTATCTGAGTTTTGAAAAGTTTTCAGATACTGAAGGAGCAATCAAATGATTCAATCTAATCTGTCCACCTATATGCTGTAAACGATATTTTATTTTAAATAATTCCCACATACATACCAAAAAACAACAGAAAAACAAATCCGAGTAACTCAAGCGTTGGAATGTCTGATATCCAGGATTTATCACAGATGGAAACTCCAAGCTTGTGGGGAACGCCCGTCTGCGTCAGCTGAGAGTGAAGAAGAGCTCCTGTCAGGTCGCAGCCTCCATGCTGCAGTTTGTGCCAGACTGTCATGCACCATATTCCTGGGAGTTGGAGGACATGGGCTCCTATGACCCTGGCTGGGGCCCATCACTGACTGGTAATGCTTCTGTGAGAGCCCCCAGCCCCTGGACGTACCAGACCCAGACTCAGCTCAGGTCCTATCCCGTGTGGGGCAAAACGTTGCTGTACAGGGGTGGCGGCTTTGTAGCCGAGCTTGGTCCCGACTTAAATAACGCCAGCAGGTATGCACATTCACGCCACCTGGACTGCACTGAGCGATTACAACACCACTATGTAGGAGACTTTTGTAGGAGGATTGTGGTTAAAGTGTCGTCGTTTTTTTCTCGTTCACAGAACCCTTGAGTATCTGTTCAGGAACACATGGCTGGATGTGTACACAAGGGCGCTCTTTGTGGAGTTCACCATTTACAATGCCAATGTGAACCTCTTCTGCGTCGTCACTCTCTTGTTTGAGACCACAGCTGTGGGTAAGTTAACCACCGTCACAGCAGAGTCACTTCTCTGCACTATATTATCAACACACTGACGCCTGCATGTTGGAGCAAACTGACAACATCCTCGAATGAAACTGTAGTACTTATTTCACACTGCAGTACAGTCCATTATAACAGTGAAATAGTCATTCATTGATTATTCCCACAGGGGCCTTCCAGCTCCGCAGTGAGCTGCATAGTGTTCGTCTTTACCAGTCGACTGGTCACCTTCACATCTTCGTCATGGCTGCTGAGATCATATACTTGCTTTTCATCATATATTACATGTTCCTTCAGGTAAACGCTAATTCTCCATGCATCTGTATGAAGAACTGTATGCACTGTAGTACTGAATGTACTATATATAAACCACAGATTTGTCTTATGGATAATTAGAGTTGTTTTAACTAATATTTCCCCACAACATGGCATTATTGTGTAGTCTAACAGGAATGAATAACAACGTAGAGACTGACTTGAGGAAGAATGTGGGATGACTTTTGAATAGTTTGTAAAACCAGAACCAACTTCCTGGTGTAAGAGCACCTATCAAATGCAGTTTTTTCCTTTACCAGAGTACACTGAACAGGACATGGATTACAGGCCTTTTATATTTCTCTTTACAGCCATGACACTGTAATGTGTTTAAAAAAACACTGTCTTCATTCACTCAGCAGTATGAGGTTTTCTTTCATACAGTTTTTTTAGTGCAGTACTGAGTCGCCTCAATTATATTGTAGTTATTTATGACACAGCCTGTTTCGTTCTGGGTCTTTGGTGTACACCATTAACAGTAATCAATAAGATGGGAAGGAGCCACTCTGTGTGTCCTCTCCCACCTCCCATAAAGACCCATACTGTCAGACATTTTCTGAATGTACCAAACTGTAAATGTGACACAAGATCAGAGACTTGCACAGTTTACAGGAAACTCAAACGTGCATGGGGAGATGCAGAGCCATATGACAAAATGACTGACAAAAGGACTTTGAACATCACTCATCCATCAGGGGTTATAAAATGTTACATATTAAACCCCATTACAACAAATGCACAGTTAGTGCTAAGCTTCTGCTACCAAATACAACACGCAGTCTAATAATTCAATAGGTTTACCTGCCGATGTTTTTAATAAATGTGGTTATGAAGTGAATTGTGTATTATGTAGTAATTATATGGTATAATAGAAACTGTTGAACCTTCATTAACACGGTGCAATTTTATGTTGACAGTTTGACAAAATAATTTATTTTCAACCATGACTTATGACATGCATCATGCACACAGAGGCTGCAGCGTTAATTAATGATAATTACTCTTCTCTTTTCCTCAAAGGGAAAATTAATGAGGCAACAGCGGAGCGCCTACTTCAGGAGCAAGTGGAACCTTCTGGAGTTGACTATTGTCTTATTGAGCTGGAGCGCTGTGGCTGTGTTTATCAAGCGGACCTTGGTTGGGAACCGGGATATGAATTACTACCAAAACCATAAGGACCAGTGAGACCTTGACTGTGCACATAAACACACATTAACACACCAAACTTGAGAATTCCAGCAGCTGAGCAGGGGCTATATTCTATATTTATATTCTAATTTTTTTTCTAATTTATTTACTCTCTTTATTTACTGTATATATATATATATATAGTCAGAAAAGTCAGTCATCTATATATATGTATATATATGTTACATGTCAAGCTATTGACATGTAACATCACAAGCTTTTAAATAAAGTAGCTAAAATCATTTCCATCTCAACCAGCCTCAGTGTTGTCACATATGCGTATCAGTCACAAGGACAAGTGCTGTTTCAATTTTCTGCTGACTGAGGCACAGTTAATGTTGTTATGTTACGGTGTGTTTGTAAAGTATCAGTGTTTTTCCACTAATGCAGATAACTCAAGTGTTTCCTGTGTTTGCAGATTTGCCAGCTTTTATGAAACGGCCACAACAGATTCAGTGCTCCAGTATATGATCGCCTTCCTGGTCCTGCTCGCCACCGTCAAACTGTGGCACCTGCTCCGACTCAACCCCAAGATGCACATGATCACAGCCACACTGCAGCGAGCCTGGAAGGACATATCCAGCTTCCTTTTGGTCATCGTTATCACGTTTTTAGCCTATTCCATTGCAGTGAGTATCTTCACCAAGACAGAGAAGATCATGACTATGTTATTTAATATGAAGATTTTTCAAAGCATTATATTTCCAGGAGTTTCCACATTCCACACTTGGCTGCTGCAGACCCTTCTGTTCAAATAAAATTAAAATATGTAAAAAAAAAAAGTATGAAATGCTAATGACTTCATCACCCAAGCAGTATATTTATAACTGACAACGTGATGGACAGTTGTGATTGCCCCGCTGATTAAATAGTCCTTTTTTCTTTTTTCTAGTGCAACTTGTTGTACGGCTGGAAGTTGTCCTCTTACAGAACATTAGCAGACGCTCTTCTCACAATAGTCAGCTTGCAGATAGGAATCTTTAACTATGATGAGGTGAGTGAGATCTTCCCTCACTCTTTTTACTATGTAAAATATTAAATCTGACATATTACATGATCCAACCAATATCCACAATGCATTGCATGAATCAGGTGGTGGCTTGGTTTACAATGAGCAACTAATGTCTCACTGATTCTCTGGATGCCAGGTTTTTGATTACGCCCCCCTGCTCAGTGGATTGCTCATCGGGTCCTGCATTGTGTTTCTGACATTTGTGGTGCTCAATCTCCTCGTGTCCGTGATCCTCGTGGCATTCAACCAGGAACAGACAGAGCATCAGGTAAAAGTCATCGTCATAAGCAAGCTATTGACACCATACACACAAAGCACATCTTTTGTTTGTATTGTTTTGATACATGTCAGATCAGATCAGATCAGAGCACGCAGCGTATTTATTATTTATTAGTACGTACTGTTATTATATAACATCTATATTTATATAATTGTATAATTAACTGCCATCTAACTGTCATCCCTCCTGTTTAATGAAGCTTTCAGAGGAGAAGGAGATCGTGGACCTGATGCTACAGAAAGTGTGTGGTTTCTTCGGGTTTAGATATGGAGGACCAACAGACTCCCAGAGGAGTCACCCTCATCCCAGCAGTGACTCATCCCTCAACAACTGCAGGGGGATCCTTGGCGGTTCAGTTGCTAAGAATAATTTACAGACTTGTAACAACTCACTGGACCGTTAATGTCATCATGGTCTGCTGAATATTCCGATTGTACTTCCATACACTCGCTCAGCTGTCGCACACCTCACAAATGTTTGATCCTCGACATCGGAATTGTATTCGTCCATTGGCTTGTTTTAATGCATGCTTCAAACTATAATATAATATATATTACTATAATTCTTACTAGTTGTGTATGTGATATATACCATAGTGATTGTGATACATAATTTCACTTGTTTGCTCAGTTAAAAGCTTTTTATTATTCTGTCTATTTTTTGGAAACGACTAATTGGAAAAGACTTTTTCTGTTTTCACCAGCTGTGAAATGTTGGATTAACCCACGATGTGTGGATGTGACCTCACCAGCAGGACACCACAAGTCAGCACCAGGAAAGACTCTTAATTATTATTTTTTTTCTTTTGTGGGCAATATCTAATGGGAACCGCGTAAACCACTGCAATCAGCATCTTCACCAGTTATGACTGCTCCATATGGGTGTTACAAGTGTTACGTGTAATCCGGTGCTTACACACTGCATCTCTGTGGCAGCCGAACATTAACGCTGCATTGACCAAAAAAGGAAAAACACTACTAAGCTCCAGCTACGACTGTGATGAGATCAGGCACAGGCAGATACAGTTATTTATCCTGGACCTGTTGGATGGGGTTGGATGAGGTCAGGGATAAGAGCGAATCCACTCAACTTTGTGTGTGTGTTGTGTAAAAGTTGTTAGTCATGCGAAGAGGAAGGCAGTCATTGTCATGGTTACAATAATATGCTTACTGAATGGTCGTAGCTTGGCTACATTTGGTTTAAGGAGACGTCACGATTCAGCTTGCAGTTACCTCTAAACGGTAGAAGAGGATTTTGTTGTCATGGTTACAAAATTAACATGCAATCAAGCGCGTCATGTTAAAAAAAAAAACAACTGCTCAATTTCAAAAATGGAACCAAACTGCTTTTGTCCAACATCACAGTCTCATCTGGCGCTCGCTTGAAAAGTTTTCTGCACAGAACAGAATCGACAGGGGTTAAGATTTAGCATGTGTGTAAGATGTGTGTTCCTGCGGCACAGCAGAGGCAGGGATGCTGGGATAACCACTGAGAAATTACAGAGGCTGCATGAAGCTGTCATAACACTCAGTGGACACTGCCGAGCCAGTCATTTATTTGGCCACAGTGTAGTGTATTGTGATTTAATACATCCTTGGCTTATTCCTCACTAACAATCCCACCAATTAAACAGTGATGTTACTGCATGGATTCTGTCCACTCGTTGTGAAGGCATCTGCACAAATGCCACAGGGAGGAGGAGGCAGATGGCTGGGTGGGAAAAAAAGTACATGACACAAGCTGCTAACCATGTTGTTATGGTTTTGGTGAAACATGGGGGAAAAAATTCAAGCGTCCTGTCCCTTCAGAATTTTAAGTATATTACTGTGGTGCTTGAATGCCAGTAGTTCACAGTGCTGGATATACTCACCTTCATTCAGTAGTCGCAGTTGAGTAAAGAACAGTATACCGTGTCTTGTGTTGCGGTTGGTCTGGGATTAACATAAGAAAACATATTCTGTTTCATGCCATCAGGAAATAAACATGGTCAAGAAGAACAAGAACAATGGAGTGGATGAACAGTACCAGCGTCAGATAGGAAGCTGGAACTAGACAGTTCCTTTACAAGTAAGAACGCGACTCAGAGACGTGATCGGAGATGTTTTGGTGGAAGAACTGCACTCGGGGTGTGTCCTGAAACAAAACTGCACTTTTGTTGTGGTCAAGTTGAGAGAAAAATGATGAATGGTGGTGTTCCTGATTGTTATTGGGACGTCAGTGGTTGTCTGTTCCTGTCGTTCTCCCTGGGAGATGAAAAGGTCCTTTTATAAATCACTCTGGCTCCTCCGAGACTGAACAACACTGTCATTTCATAATGTCATGTCGTGTTGTTGATTACCACAAAGCAAAAAAAAGGAACAGCTGAGACGCAGATAACAACTACTCCCCCATGTGCACATTAACGTTGTAGAAGAAAAGCTGACATGTTACCACGCAGAACACGGCACAGGACATTCAGAAATGGTTTCAATACTTGTTTTGGCAGAATGCAAAAGTCGTCATTTACTGAAGCTATTTCTACCACAAAGTGCCCATCATGTGTGGCTGTGATCCACATGCATTGGTCTTGCATTACACCAATGGGACACCAACTCAACCAATGCAACCAATTTGAATTTGAACTACATTCAGAACAAAAGTATGTGGTGTGGCTCACTACATGTGATTTCTTTCTGAAAGAAACATTGGGGTCATTATTCTCCCCCTCATGGCTTTTCAGCTGCCTTCAGATTTATAATAGATTGACTTATTTTCTGTCAAAGCAGCATTACTGACTATTATACATGGTTTTCTTTCTCTCCGCTCTCCTGTTGGCAAGTCTGTCCTGCCTATAAGAGTTTAACTTTTGCAAACTTGTAAAGCAATTTGCTGTCTGCAAAAACGGTGCTGCAAAAGTTAATCATAGTTATCATCATGCTGTTAGATTATTGTCTCAAAAGCCACAATTACTGATGTGGGCAAAAACAATGATGGTCCCGCATCAGTCTGATCTGCTCCCATGCATTTTGAAAAGGGAGCGCTGAGCTTTGTGTATCAGTGTGTGGGTGATTTGTCAGCATGTCACCTGTGCAGTGTTTCTTTCATGTTCAGTCTCATGTCACTCATTCACTCAAAGCGTCTGTATCGTCTGGTCATGCAGAACAACTGACGTGTATATATAATATAAGAGGTGTCTTCCATAGTGAAATCAAAGACATCAATATGTAATTTAAGCTACAACTATGATCACTGACTTATATATCTGCGTTACAGATATAAGGAAAAAGATAAACAAACGTGAAGATACCAAGGTCAGATTCTATATGGCTTAGTTATTTTGACGCAATGTGGGCTTTAAGAGACTGACGCACAGTTTGACCTGTCACTGTCTTTAATGCAATACATTGTGTTTTGACAATATTCTGTCAATATTTCCATTCCTACCTTTCAAATATAAGAGATTTAAAAAAAAGTAGATTGTGGAAAGTGATTGTGCGATAAAAAGCAGCTACAATAACACACATTTCTTTTCAGTTCAGTCTTTAAAGCTTCTGCTGGAGCAGGAGAGGCACATGGACAAACGCTCTTCTTTTTTTTTTTTTTTTTGGCGGTGCAGTACACTTGAACTCACGAACGACCATGCATACACAAAACAAGAAGAAAACGTAGGCCACTGCTGAATGTAGCCCTTCGCAGTGAGCACAACAGCTGATTGTCAGGTATAGAAAATGATTTGATGGAATGCTGCTTTGCTGTTACAATTGGTGTCCTGAAAAACTCAGTGCTCTGGACTGTGGCTGCACCTTGGCTTTTGTTGTAATGATGATTGTAAAAAATCTTTGTGCATCAACAGCACAGCTCTTGGAAAAGTGAACAATATCCCTACATGCCATACAATAAATGTCAGCTGCTTTAGGAGCAATCATCACAAAATGAATGATGACCATTGACACGCACAACGTAAACATAAACGTCAATAAAATGCTAACGCAAACTTAGCTTTGGGTGGTGCAGAAACTGTTTGCAAAGACAAAGATTCAGCAATACTTACATTAAGGGAAATGTGTTTACACAGTTTTCACAGTGTAATGAGTTGAGTTTTTTTGATTACTTTTTTTTTTGCTTCTTAACATTCACAGGTAGAGACATTCGGTTTCATCCTTCTTTCCCACATGGGAAGATCCCAAGCAAGTCACACGTCACAAATATGGCAGCAATGGTCACTGAAGGAAGAAGTGATGAGTTTGTTGGTCAAAGATAAAGGAAGTCTTTTTTTTTTGCCTCATTAATGTTTTACAAAGCTTATTTTTGTTCATAACTCAACAATTATTTTGACAAAAATGCTTTTAAATGCTTCAAAATCTCCCTCCATTACTCCATATTGAATTGATCAGGACAGACATGCATATAAACTGTGACTTGACTGGTTCATGCGAACATTCGGCGGTGAGTTCAGTTGCAGTTCATGTGTGTCACTGTGCTTTTTGCGTTATCCCCATATGATGTATTTAATACAATCAGAATAGTAGCAGGTACACTTTCCTGGAAATGCCCAAACGAATGTCCACGAAATCAAAGCACCACAGAGACACGACTACACAACATCTAGTTTTACAATCTGGCAAATGGCCTTCATTGGGATGCTGAAAACTAGAGGGCGCTATGGCCTTGCCCTCCCTGTTGGTGTTGTACTTAGTTCTTGGAGGTGACAAAACAAGCTGGCCTAAAAATAACCTTTAGTTTTTTTTCATTGAATGGGCTGCATTTCCCCATCGGAGCACTAGGTGACACCTCACACTCCATCTCCCACATATTCTATGCATAAACGAACAATTAGCGTTTTTCATCAATGAGAAACTAGCTTCCAGCCGCTGTGTGACGGGTTTAATTATCAACATTTCCTGTTAAATTCGAGTTTTGTTGGCTGCATGCTGGTATGCACCTTTAACCTTATTCAGACTTTTCACTTTGCATTTAAAGTTCTTTCTTTCGAGACATTTTGTTTATATATCATGTGCACAGTGAAAGCTTTTGCTCATCAGAATGTGAGTTACAGGTGAGTGTGATGGATTGGAACATCTCATCCTGAACCAAATTTCTGCCAGTCTCAATAGGCCCATTTGACATCAGATGAGTGCTACAGTGTTTCCTCCTCCTCCTCCTCCCCCTCCTCCTCCTCCTCCTGTGCTGCTGCACTTGCATTCAGAACAGGCAGATTTTCCTTCAGCGAGATATCGTCCACTCTCTTGGGGCCACTGTCCTCAGGTTCTTCAGGTATGGATGGGTCTGAGTTGCTGATCACGTAACCTGGGAGAGTGGCATGCATGGCGATCACTGGGGGCCCCGTGCGCCGGCCTGAAACAAGCGTAGTGGAGCGTGTGGAAGGGCCCCCCCCGGCCAGGTGGGACTGACTGCTGGTGCTATTGTTGTTGAGTCCGACGACAACGGAGCCGTAACGGTAGCGGCCGCAGACCACTGGGCCCTCCCACTCAAAGTTCAGGTTCCAGCGTGTCCATGTTTTCTTTATCTCTGTCTGGACCTGTAAGGGTGAAAAGGACAATTATATTTTAATTAAAACAATCAAAAACGCAAAGTAAACGACTTATTATTTTATATATTATTACTGATGATGATATTTTCTAAGGGCATCACTATATGCTGACCCTATTTTGGCTGTTGGTCCACAAGCAAATTGAATTATTTTTTTTTTTTATTGAACTATACTTTTATTTTGTTGGTTTATAGAATGCACCTCCTTTATTTTGCAGTGTTTGACCTTCTTGTGTGTGATGTTGGGGAAAAAAGTATCCACTCACCTCACCATTGCAGTAGCAATAGATAATAGACACAAAGAAACCCTGTGAAGAAGAGGTTGCTGTAGTTAGCACATATATATATAACAGTGAATAATTACAGATCACTGTCACTGCTTTTCTTCTAGACTTTCTTATTTAGTCAGTCACATAAGAGAATGTTTGTATTGTTTAAACATGAGCACATGTTGGAATAATCCAATGGAAAGAAGGAAGGGAAAACAACAGCAACAATATGAACGACTCTTTTTCAGGCACACAGAGTTGGGAATTTCACTCCTGTAGTGTCTCCACATCTATGATTTCAGGAAAAACTATTTTGGTGATTTGGAATGCAAACTTCTCTTATAGAGAAGGTCAGCAGGGGGCGTGGCTGGCTCCTCCCATGGAAGCAGACGAGGCACACCTGACTTCACTCTACTCATCACCTGCTCCATAAATAGACCTGTCTTCTCTCCACTGCTCTGCCAGATCTTTCTGTCCCCTGCAGGCAGCTGATGTACCCAGCTGATCTTAAGCTTAAACTCTTGTGATTCTCCTTCCTGTTTTTTTTTCCTCAACCATCTGTCTCACCTGTCCCCCTGCTTTGGGGTCCTACCTACAGACCACCACGCCAGTTTTAACAGAATGTTCAGTAGTATGTAGATGGTGGGAGATGTTCAGGTTTACAGATGTCCTCCACAGAGGACAAACTACTGGTCAGGAGGATGTTATGATTGTCATTGTCCATGTGACATGCATATTGGGTGTTAGGGTAAGTGGAGACTGTAAATTATATAAAGTATAAATAAAGACTATATATCTTTATTTATATAGGTGTCAATGTGAGTGTGACTGGTTGTTTGCCTGTGCATGTGTGATTTCCAGGATGTTAACCTGCCTCTCAACCACTGTCAGCTGGGACTGATTCCACATTTTTAGCACAGTTGTTAATGACTTTCTTTTTTTGCCAAACTGTCACCATCATTAGTTTTTTCTCCTCTCTGTGCCTCTTTTTTTTTAAAATCATAACAAGAGAAACATAATAGTCCCAATAGTCCCATAAATGATCTGCTCGTCATTATCTCTCCCTCATCATTACTGCATACTGTCCCCCCCCCCCACACACACACACACACACACACTTAGTATTATTAATAATTGTTTTTCTCTCACTTGACTTTTCTTTCTCCCTCTCATCCTCTTATCCTCTCATCCTGTCTGTCTGTACAGTGCAAGGTCTCCCCCCAGCTGATCCTTCATTCGAGAGGTCCCCCTCCCTCCGTCTCTAATCCAGCCACCTCGTATCGCAACCACAACCATGGTGAGTGAACAACTACAGGTGAAGAGGGTTACTACTACTACTACTACCTACTACTACTCCTGTGTGTACTGTGTGTCTGTCTTTTGTATTTTGTCGCTCATATGTCTATTTTTCACATAATAGAAAGAATAGTGTAAATTTATACAACTATGCTGCGTCGTCCTCCACAAATGAGACAACAGATCCTCATTATTGCTGTGAATTCTCAACAACATTGTTTCATAACAGAGTTTGCCTCTCTCCTCATGCGAGAAGTGATTCTGCATGAGTCAGTCTTCCTCTTTCTGAGTACGTCCTTATGTCCTTTCCACCGTAGGATATTTTTATCCTTACAAGGATGATTTGTTACTAATTTGTTCCAGATGATGTCTGGCAAGGCGAGGGATCATTCTTTTATTGTAAGTTCATACAATAAGTAGTGACTGTGTAACCCAGCACTCCCACTCACTGCCGCCATAGACATGTTAGTCATTTTAAGATGATGTGTGACTCATTCAGAAGACTCTGCAAACGTGTGTTATCAAGAGCTTTTGTGTTGGACAAACTGAGCGGGGCAGCTCTGAGGTGTATCTTTTTTGCACATTTGCCTTGCTCGTACCACTGTATATTTAAAGTGACAGGAAAGGACAGGAAATACCTGAAACGAGTTGAAGAAGAGCTCGCAGTACATGCGGACCTCCCAGCTCGCTCCCTCATACGTATGAGGCATCCCCACAAAGACGATGTAGTGGATGCCAAACACTAGCACTAGTACAAGAGTGGACTTTGCCAGTTTCCTGTGACACACACACACACACACACACACACACACACATGCAGTTGTAACATGGGAGAAGAAAAATGTGTAGGCAAATTCTCCACATTAATATAAAAAGCACAAAAATAGACGACCTTTTGCTTGGCAACAACTACATTTTCACAGTCACTAGTTTTTGGTCCCGACATACGGTGCTAGTAAATATGCTAAATAGCGAGATGCAAGGTCAAATGTTACCATATAAGCTTACTGAAAGGGTTGATGACTTGTAATCCTCCACATACTCCACCCTGAGTTTGTGGAGGAGTGGTGCATGACCCGAGAGAGAACCTGTGACATGACGGAGCAAATCCAAATACGACGGGTGGATGCAGGAATTTCTTCTCCCACTTTCTTAAAATTTGCGAGCGAGAGCGTTTTCAGTCTTGTCAGGGGCGTGACCTCTCAGAATACACTGAATACTGAGAAATGATGCAGCAATTCATTTCCTTGAGCTTTATTGATTTATGAAAACCATGTTGACTACCAAGCAGAAGCAGGGTGCATGTTATCATTGGAAAAGGAACAAGTGGGTGTTCTTTTCTTTTGGTTTGTAGAAAAATATATTTATATTCCCCTGAAATGGGGATTTAAGATTTGCCCTGAGGCTCCAATTCACTTTTTCTTTAACAACTCTGGGAGATGAGGGAATTATGTAAAGGGATGCATATGTTTAAGTCTCTGCTTTAAATGTAAGGAGGACGGTGTAGAGCCAAAGAAAATGTTAAAAACAACAACAACTCTCGGCAATTAAATTACTGGAAAGACTTCACCATCCTCCTCTTTGGAGTTACAGGAAAGCAGAGCAAACCAGATCTAAATAATGGAAACTCTCAAAGGAAAACATACATTTACTCAATATAATGAACTGCAGAATTTTCTTAAGCTGGAAGAAGAAGTCTGTGTCCTGCTCCCTTCTGCTGATACACCAAGGCAGTCTTTAGCAACAAAGACACAAAGACCTCTGCACTTTTTAGTTACGCAAAAGAATAGATCATTTTAATGCCATATAATTGAGTGAATGCTTACGCACAGAGACACAAAAGAAGCAGCACCTTCCTGTGTACAAGTTAGACCAATCTGCTACTGGAAATGTGATGCAGACAAAAATGCAGTTTTAACATCCTTGTCTAAATGCAGTATATTTTAAATCTCATTTGGATCCAGCCTTGTTGTGGCTCAAGTTTGTTCCCTCTGTAATCATTTCTCTAGCATGTATGGTAAATAAAGTAACATGCTCCACCTTCATCAGAACTAACAGCTTTGTAAACTACTTACTATTGGACCAACTTCTCGAATTTAACATAACTTTATTTGGCTTAACTGAGAAAGTTATTATCAATCACCTACTTTCTCTGCATTGTTTTTATTAACCAGAGCTTAATTGTTTAATCATGAAAGGTGGAGTTATCTTCCAGCTTAGCTTCCACTAGTCTGCCCCTGATTGCTGTAATTCTTTTCCCAACTGGCACAGGCTGCTCATTTACACAATAATAACAACGATGCTCACAGCATGAACACACACTCTCTCTCTAGTGTACTGCAAGTACAACGTTTTATCTGACACATGAACGCCAGCATCAGCAGGAGAGGATAATGGTGATAATTACAGATGTAAATGCTAAACAATGGCAAAACATGTTTGTGTGTGTGTCTGTGTGTGTGTGTGTTTGCACATGAATATCCATCTCTTGTTCTGAGCACATATTTTGGTTGATTACTATCATTGTGGGAACATTTCAAATGGTTCTCTGTGGGTTGATATTGATTTAGGGATCTAAGGTTAGAACTAGGTTAAGATTTGGGTTGAGGTTAGTGTAAGCGTTGGAGGTTGGCATCTAATTGTGGGAAATGAATGTATTATGTTTTGTATTATGTACTAAGAACTATAATGTGTGTGTGTGTGTGTGTGTGTGTGTGTGTGTGTGTAAGAGAGAGTGCAACAGAGTGTGTTCATGTTCACATCCTAGACATGTTGTGGGTCTAATAACAAGTCTGACTCACCGTTATAATGGGGAGGGACAAAATGAGGGACAAGTGTGTGACATGAAATACGTGAAAATACAATCCAGATGAGCATAGTACAAACCTGTACTGTTTCCTGGTGTCGTATCTTCCTGCGTTTGTTTCTCTGATTTTAGTGGCCAGCACCCGAACTATGTTCACAAACAAGACAAAGTTAAGCTGAAAAAGAGAAAAGAGATCAATTCTTATTATGCAATAGATAAATAATAATTAATCACTGCCTGTTATTGTGAATGACAGGAGAAAAATAACACTTTAAATGAGGAGCTTTTACACAGTGTATTGAAATAACCCACAGGGATAAACATTTGATTTGTGAACCATCAAACCACCATTATATATTCATAAAAACATCATTGATTTAAGTTTTAAGGCACAATACATATTAATTGTTAATTAATAGTTTTTCCATATTAATTAATTAATTAAGTAAACTCATCTAAACAGCTAATGACAACAGTATTATAAAGTCTGCAGATGCCTTCTTTAGCAGATTCTATCATTTATTTTCAGAAACTTTATTGAGACTGCAATAAAGCTGTGTTTTTTTTTGAAATATGCAGATTGAGGCTTATGTACATTACCATTTAAATTCAGTTTGCCACTTGGATGAAGCTGAATTAGACTTAACATTTTCAGCATACACATGCTGCATGTGAGACAAAGAGTACTTAGCAGACATATGCATGTGGAGAAGCTGCAGACATGAAGCAGTAACTCTGCATTTGCAAACATTCGAAATGAGTGCCAGTGAATTTTAATGTGCTTAAATAATTGCAGGGGGGGGGGGATATGCAAATTCTGCACAACCGGATCCGACCCTCATGTTTTTGAAATTTCAGTACAACTGGGTCACTGCATGCATCGCAGACTGCAAGCTCTGGTTGGTCGGTTTTGATTCTGCATGAATCAAGGAGTGACCAAGTTTGACCAGTCTAAAGTGAAGGAGGGAGCAGAACCCATGGTTTATTTGCAGAGCACTAACAGAAGAGAAATTCTTTTCTCACATTTTGAAATTTTGTTTAAAAACTAGATTGACAGCTTGGTGACACCTACTTCATTATAACAGCAACACATGTGAATAGTCTGGAGACACATTTTAGATCTTTTACAGAGAACAGTCTGTCCCACAGAAGCAAACTGCAAATGAAATAAAACTGAGTCATACCTGCTATGTACCTGGCAGCAATTATAAATATATTAAATATGGTTAAAAAAAAGTTATGTTGATTATCTCATGGAACACAGTTGCAGAAATTCACTGTGATTTTACACATCTGATTCTGTGAATGAGTAATTATGCATAACTTAATAAAATATTTATATTAAGTGGAATTTTGGCCAAGTATTATTTAACGTAGCATCCATCAGGCAAGACACATTGGATTCATGTACAAACAGATCCAATCATTTGCCATCTCCACGCTGTCCTGTAAGTGTTGGCAGGCTACACACAGACACAGAGAATGTAATCCTTACTTCATAGAGCAGACGTTTATTTCACTTTAGGGTTTAAGGCAGAGAAATAACAGCACATCCCAGAAAAAATAGGTTGTGCATGCATACGAACATGCATCCATGCATACTTCTACTTTAGATCTTCTCACCTTTGTTATTGCGTTTATTGCATTTTACTAATGTATCAGCCTAAACATATCAGCCTGGTTAAATTTCATATTGATTTAAAATGTAATTGCTCACTATCGAGGTCCTGCTGCAGAAAAGTCAAATGGTAATAATCAACATGCAAGTCGGTTATAGTTTTAGATCACTGTTGATAAATGGGGGCTTGGAAATTAAACATAGCAGTCAATACACTAGGTTGTAATCATACAACCACTGTGGAACAATCGCTTGCACATACAAATAACAATTAGGGGAAGAAAGCTCACAGTAGAGTAATGCAACAGAGAATAATGACTGAACTACTGTATGTACATTTATTTCTATACAGTCACACTATACACTGACCACTGATATCACAGGGGTCATTTAAGGTCCTTAACTAAGCGTTCAGTTGCTGTGACATTATATCCCTATAATGTTTTCCTGCTTTTAGGATAAACACTTAAAATAACAAAAGCAATGAATATCAGAACAGAATGACCCTTCTTTTATTTTTAGTCCCATTTAGTCAAATTAATGTTTGACACTTACTGTGGTGTCAGCAAACATGAGCCAACTCATACACTGTGAGTGAAAAAGACAAAGTCATACCAAAGTGATTCTGATTCAAGATCAGAAAGTTCATGAGTTCAGAATATAACCGTCCCCCAGGTTAGGATGATGCCTATGTTCAAGTTTGCCTTGAACTGGGCAAATGACGTTATTTCAGCCATCTGTAGGAGTTGGCAACTCTTCACATGTAGAAACAGAAAATAAACACTTCACAATCACACTCTTACCCCAATTGCTGTCAGGATGGGAACCTGGTAGATCCACTTAATGTTACCAGCACTGAGCTCCCAACATCTGCAATTGATAGAAGAAGTGAACGAGGATGAAGATGATTCCATTGATCGTTTATATGTCAGCAAAATTAAATGTTCTCTTTCCGTCCTTTTTCATATGTTTTCCCAAATTATTTCTATCAACCCTGATTCTGTTTCTGATGCGAAAGACGATCTGCAAATAGATGCCTTCTCACCTGGCATCTGCTAGCGTTGCCCTGACAATCGCCCACACTGAGACAAAAACAGCTGGAACACCTGCAATTACACAGACACGA
This sequence comes from Trinectes maculatus, assembly GCA_016785345.1. Taxonomy (NCBI): domain Eukaryota; kingdom Metazoa; phylum Chordata; class Actinopteri; order Pleuronectiformes; family Achiridae; genus Trinectes; species Trinectes maculatus. The sequence continues at coordinate 88,088 of JAFBJQ010002247.1, forward strand.
TGATCTGGGTTAATGTTAATAAAGTGGAAATATAAGGAAAGCCAAATACATTTTCATGTCACATTGAGTGACATATTGCTCATCTACTAATTAATTGCAAATGGAAATAATGGTCTGTCACAGAGACTTTTAATCCTGTTGTGTATTTTTATCACAGGTATTGCATGTTCTCAATCAATGCATAGAGCCTTGCTGCCATTCCAGGCTGCATGTGACAGATTTAAACATCCATACACAATGTTTTTCATATAATCTCTCACTCTGCTGCCATAAGGACGGCCTGTACAGGATCATATAACATCAGCAGTTTAACAACATCTCAGCAGCAATCGCAATGCACTTGTTTGTCTGTGTTGTTGTCTTTCAAAGTGTGTAGAGAATGTTTGTTTATGTGGTGACGCAGTTTGTTTTCTGTCGTGTTTAATGTCGCACCTGATTGTGTTTGTGTGGTTAATTCAATTCAGTTCAGTTTACATGTAAATTACTTGGCGGGATTCTAATTACTATTATTTTTAATAATTATAATAATCTCATACAGTTAATTATAACTGTATGAGAGTTTTAATTCCCTGTTTTTTATTTGGCCTTTTTTGTGAGGGTATTTAATTAGTAGAAATGTATGTGATTAATTTACCAATTGGTTTTGTTTGAAAGAATATGAGTGAAGGTTTCAAAGAAGGAAAACAAATGTTGTTTAGCGTATCTAGAAACAAAAATTGTTCTAATAATAAAAGAGTTTTAAGAGCAGCGTCAACTTAATTTACCTGAATTGAAAGCATTTGAGTTTGATGAAGATGTGATTGGCATGGTTTCTCAGGCAGCAGAAAGGGAGGACGAGGAAGCAGCAGCTCATTACTGATTAAGCTGATTAAGTCACTCAGACGACTCTGAACGAGGATCATTAGACAGGACTGAGAACTGTCCTGAGGTAGTTTGTCACTAACTCTTCAGTAGCACATCCAAACTAATGACCAGCGAACAGCTGATCCGTTTGTAACTATTGTAAAGTCGCTCATCGTCTGCTCGTTGGCACATTGTCTGTTCTCTGGATCACTTTTGAAAATGTTGGCTAGATGTAGCCTAGATGTATTTAGATGTAGCCAACATCTGGTTCTGCGTCAGTCCACTATTCAGTTTAACAGTATGAGCTATTTGGGTACTTGGATACTTTTAATAGAAAACCTTAAAAAATTGTAGAAGAAATTGCAACAACAATATAAAAGTGTCTCTAGGAGGTGAACAGTCTTGTGGGGAAAAAACTTGTATCTGCAATGGCAAAGGAGGTTAAAACAAAAAAAATTTTTAAACTCCAGATATATTTCTTACTTGGATGTCATGAGTAGGAACAGTAAGAAAGCACAGATGCTGTTTACCACTGTTGCAAAACCAATTACTGAACCAGAGCAAACGTGTTAAAACACTGCCAGAGGAAAAGCAGATATGATTGTGTGAAATTGTGATATGGCTGTCGAAGACTAAAGGTGCTTTCAGGCACCTCCTCAAAATAGAGCCGTTTAATTATGATTATGTTAAATGTTGAAAGGGTGATGATGTGTATGTCGCACATATGTACATCAGCATATGGACAACGTGCATTTGCAGAGCGGTGTGTTTTTATGTACAGTATAAGATACAGTAATCCACCTGTAGATAACGCTGGCATTCCATTGTTTTTTCTGCATTAAGAGCAGATAAAGAAAAACAGATGGCAGGTCATTGGATCATACCAATAATACAAACTGATTTTTTTTTTTGAAAAAAGTAATTTAATGCAGACGCAAAACTATTTAAAGTCTGGAAGCATGTGCAGAAGTGTAGTTGTAGCAAAACATTCCAGGTGAGGGCCCTTTTATTAACATAGCTCCAAGGACAAAAACAAACCAACTTATATAAAGTTCAACAATTCTGTTGGTTTGTTTTTTTTATTTAATTTCCAGTGAAAACCGATGTGCTGAATTAGTTTAGAAGGAAATTACTGCCATCGAAACAATTTGTTTCAGATGACATTTATTCTATCAGCTCTGTTGTTCAGGTCATTACTTCCAAAATGTAACACTTTGTAGTGATTCTAATTAAAAGAGTTGGAAAAGAAAATCATATGACATATGAAATCATGTAATATGTAATTCTTCATGTAACGATGAGATGTAAAGTCTGATTGTAATTTGTTAAACTCACATGGCATTCATGGTTGTGTTGTGGGCATGATTTGTGCATTTCCTCAATATTTGCTTCAATATGAGAGGCGGTGTAGAAGAAATGTCTCAGACTGCACCATCCGACATGATTTACATATACATGTGACAGGAGCAATGTGTTCTTATTGCTCACCCCATCCGATGAGTGTGAGGCCCCATAGGTATTTCGAGTCTGATCGAAAGGCCATGAAGATGAGACTGTGAAGGTAGAGGCCTTCTACCAGGATCCAGTAGTAGTTGGTGGTCAGAAAATAGATGAAGAGCAGCACTGTCACTTTGCAGCCAATCTGATGACAAAACAACATTTTTATCACGCCCTGTTGCCCCTGTTTTTATGTTGCTGATTCGTTGGCTGCGTTGGTCCATTACTATGATCACAGCATTTCATACACACTGCTCCTGCATCACAGCAACCTCCTATGAGAGATGAGATGACACTCTGCAGCACCTTGCTTTATGAATTTGCACATCAATGAAAAGGGACGCTGCAGTGCAATTGTATTTAGGAAACACGTCTATTCTACTACACAGACAAGACAGCTTTTTTCTTTGCCTGGAAATCAATGATTAGTCATCGCTCGCAGTTTGACTTTGCCCCCTATAAGAGCTGTTTTTAGAGTGGTGAAAAAATAACTTCCATTTGTTTACCATCAGCTCGCATTTCAGCATTTTAGCATATGATGGAAAATCTGAGAGGCAGGCGAACGTTCTGTATGTGAAGTATTTCAACAGCTAATGTTTTTTTTTTATATTTGATTTTTTGGAACTATGGCTGAATTTTCTTAAAGGGTTTATTTATTCATAGAGTTATTGAGTTTCCACTGTCACTGTGCTGTATAAAACTACTGAATTTATAAACTGTGGCTGTTATTTACACAAAGTAATTGTTTATTCATAGATTATTTGGGGGGTTTTTCAGCTCAATATCCAGTCTGACAGTCTCAAAAATAGATATTGCTAAAATTCTATGGCATTTGTTTTTGATTTTCCAAATAGTTTAACTTGAGCCACAACATTGAAAACTGACAGCACTGTTATCAGAATGCACTGGTATCAAGACACTGGTTATGAAAAAATATTATTATCCTTAAACGTATAAGTGTGGAAGTATAAAATTATTGATATTACTTATATTAGTCTTTCTTCATCTAAATCTCTATAAAAGTAAATGTAAAGAGAAAAAGAATGGGCTGCTACTTACATACTGAGTTTTGTCCAGTGATGTGATGCTAACTGTTTTTAAGTTGTCCATCAGTGCAGAGTCAAAGTCCTGCAGTCCAGCACTGGAGTGGACAACTTTGTCCTTCACAAAAATGCTGACTGCCCGTAACATGAAGGAAACAAACAGATGCATGTGGATGTAGTTTCTGGTGCAGTGAAGACGCCTGGCAAGGAAACAAATATTGTTACATAGATAGATAGATAGATAGATAGATAGATAGATAGATAGATAGATAGATAGATAGATAGATTGATTTACTTTATTGATCCCAAATTGGGAAATTACAGAATGGTCATCAGAGTACAATGAGATGAAATCCGAACCACCGGGACATTGTGTGGGATTAGAAATCACAAGTTGCATTTATTTCGGCACAGGTTATCTTAAGGGAAGAAAGAGCAATTTGTATATGAATGAATAAGCCATCTACACTGGAAAATGCCATTGGTGAAAAAATGATTACCCCTTATAATCAAGCTGCAGTAATGGCCACAAACCCCATCCCCTCTATTTTAGTGTATAGGGACCCGGGCTGAACACAAAACTATGCACAACAAAAATAATTTTTCTGCAAAGACTTCTGGCTGTTTAATTTTATTATACTAATATATGATTATTTACATTACGTGTTCTGTTTTGAATTGGTGAATTGAAAATGGAGTGAGATGTGGTGATTGACAGCTGAGCTGGTCAGGTTATTGAGCCATGACCAGTTATAATGGCTCCATGTTCACTACTATGCAAATTCTGGCTCCAAGCAACATGGAAGCAATCAAATCTGCATTCATTTATGTGTACCATGGGAGAATATGTGAGGACCCATCATATTTAATATTATGGTTCAATTCCAGCCTTCAACCACATGTCAGATAGTTTGTCCCATGGAGACGAGGGACACGTGTATAGGTGACATCTCTCGCAAATGAAAACGCCAACATGTACTGTTGGTCAGTGGTGCAGATGAAATAGCAGGGACCCTGTTGAAAGTGTTATAATGAAATTGTCACTGCAACAGTAGACTGCCCTGCAGCTCATCTCCTTACCAAGCACCAAACTTGTGAGGACACGGAAATTGTCTTTGTAACACTTTCCATCATAGTTGTAAGGGAACCACTCAGTTGAGAGACAATCCAGCACATCTTCATTTCTCTCTCTCTCTCTCTCTCTCTCTCTCTCTCTCTCTCTCTCTCTCTCTCTCTCTCTCTCTCTCTCTCATCCTGAGATTGGTAGTGTGTTGTTCTCAGAGAGGAGGGGAGTTCACTAATGGAAGTGTGGTGGACAAAGCACATCTGAAGCCGTACCCGTGCTTGTGCTTTTGCTGCAGTTGCTGTGCAGGTTATTCCATGGGCAGTAAATATGTGTTTCATGTCCAGCTGGATCCAAATTTATGCCTGTTTCATCTATAGATTATGACTCAGTTTAATGTCATGGAGAGAACTGTGTGGTCTGTGCAAAGTGGTTTCAAGAGCTTTCTCTATGACTCGCAGATATTTTTCAACATGGTGTGGCTGTAAGGGCTCAGGCTCAGGCTCCGGCAGTGGATACAGCTTTTATGACTGTGTTGCATTAGACATCACACACCTCCAATAGTTACCCATGACCGTTATGGTCCAATTGTTGACTTCACAGTAGCTTTAATGAGGCTTCACATTAGACAGTGCCCACTGCCAGTATCATTACAGAGAGGTAACAGAGGCTCAAGTGTGGGAGGGAGAGGGAGTCAGATATCTCAAGCCATATTTGTCAGTGTCTTCATGGCTGGGTCTTTGTACAGGGCAAAGAAGCTGCTTATATACTGACTACCCATAATACCTTCATATATGTTCATCCTCCTCCGTCTTTTCTTCCAGACACATTAAGATAAGGTCTTTAAATAGTGTTTAGGCAGAGATTTACAAAAGGTGAGTGCGGTAAGTGCTACGCATGTGCTATGTGTCTATGGTACGGCCATTATTTCTTACCTGAAGTATCCGATGATGAAGATGGCCACCAGCAGAGAGCTGAAGGACACAGCGTAGCCAATGGTATACATGATATACAGCCGCTCAAAGAAGTCTTGCTGTGAACAACACATAGAAGAATATTTAGAAATCAATTTTTCCGTTGTCTTTGTATGCATCTACAGAGAGGCAGTGAAAGATTTAAATACACACTGGTCCAGGTATTGTAACAGGTCTGACGGATTATAGATGAAGAAACAGAAAAGTTCAGTCAAATCAAAACTCACACACTTTCTTCTTGTAAACAGAGAAGCGCAAGAGGCTGCATTGAAAACATGAACGCCATCAGCACTGGCTTTTCTTTATAGGGGTCCAATTATTTTGGACCCCTATACTGTACTTGTTCTGTTACTTGTTCCCGGAAATGTCCCTCAGTCTGAGTTTAATCTGAAGTGAATAAATAGCTAGATAATAAATGTAGATTGAAGTCCTGAGGCTCTCTAAGGCCCGGAGAACTAGAAGAGATGTTAGGAGTTGTAACAAAGCAAGAGTGTGTCTGAAATCTAAGATAGCATCATCTGTTGAAGCACCGGTCAGGCTGAAAGAAGCCACAGGGTTTAGCTGATAACTTGGACAAAACGTGGCCACAGATCTGTCCCTGTAGAACGTTATCATGATCGCAAAACTGATGACGAACACGCCCACAGACGGTGTGTGTTTACGTCGGCCAATAGGTCAAATATCTAAAGGCAGATATACGATGTTTATGCTTATACAGGGGGTCCTCGTGTTACGACAGTCGCGAGATACGTTGTTTTCGTGGTTACGACACATCTCCCGTGAACTTCCTTGTATCGGCTTAAGCGGTTTGCCCCGTAAATATGTACAGACTTCGCACGGGAAGTAGTTAGTGAGCGCTCTCTCTGTCTCTCAGCGCGCCTGCCGGCTCTCCAACACCTCCACAGCACAGCTAGGCTACTCTGCCTTGTGTTTACTTATGTGAAATGGACGGCTGGCGGGGGGGCAGCGGCAGCCGGTAAGGAGATGCACACTGACACAGATGCGTTCGGGATCGTGGCGATACCATAGCTTTATTCACAACACAGGGTCTACGCGGTTGATATCAGAAATCTAAAGGAAATGCTCATTACACTCATGATATCAACCCCTACTGTGACAAAAGGCAATTCACCATAGTAAACTCTTATTGTAGGGTGGTGTTATAGCGACATCTAGTGGCACAATGTATGCACAATGGCACAATGAATGTATGTTCCGACTAACGTCGAAATTCGGTTACGACACATTCTCAGGAACGGATCTCCGTCGTAACACGAGGACCCCCTGTATTTGTAATCCATGTTTATAGTAGTCAACGTCAGGTAAACAATGTTGTCATGAAAAGTCTCAAGTCAAATTTTTAATTTCAACTGTGGGTTGACTGACTGCATTTCACAGTTCTAGCTGTGATCAGAGTCTGCAAGGTGAAAGAACACTGAATGAGAAATGACATTCCAAAGATAAGGAACTTTGGGGGTATTAGCTTACTATGACAGCGACACTAAAACAAGAATGAGCTGCAGCATTTGCCACCTGCTCCTTTGTGATCAAATCTACTTGCATGAAAAAAATCAATTAAGGACCGTGGTAACAAAAATCCACTTTAGCTGTGTCAAAATGACGCCGTTGACTGATGGAACAAATAGTGAATTTTGGCCTGTGAAGTCCATGACGACCAAATTAAAGATGATCGACATAGTTAATACAAAGACTGCACCGGGAAGTGTTTTACCCAGATACAGACACCAAATAAATGTCAGTCTTACTCTATATGTGCTGGATGTTTGATTACACATCTGCAACATCAAGTGGCCAACACAGCAATCAACACACCTTTTCCCAACTGTCTCAGCGAACTTCCCATTCATTAGTCTTTTCTGAGCAGAGCTTTCACTTCATCATTGTCTGAAGATGAACCTGACTAGTTGACAGTAGTTGTGATGAAATGATTCCTTCACTTCGTGGCTTGTTTACTTTCTGTGATTGTGATTTTAGCATGTTGATCTTACCACACTTGGTACATGTTGTTTTATTTATGTGCCTGATTTTATATCGTCCCATCTGACATTTGGAATGCTGCCGTTCTGGCCTGGTTAAAGGTTAAGTAATTTAAAAAGCATTAATTGGCTTTTTAAATAAATTAGCAGTTAGTTCGAAATGTTTCAGCTGTTCTTACTCTCTCTTCCTCGCCACTGGGATGAAGGAAGCGCAGACACTCAGAGTAGTTCGTCCATGTTTTGTTCCAATGGTCCACAAAGACCCAGGATCCATTGACATCACACTTCCTGTAAGCATATCCTGTAAAACACATATCATTTTAAGTTACAGTACAATATATGGTGGAAGTTATACTGAGCACTAGGAAAAAGCATCACACTAGGGTCAGGTGTTTTAGCACTATGCTCATGGCCTTAAAAATAATGACCAATGACCAAGTCCAGGTCAAACTGCTAATTCAAGCTATTTAAGCTTGTATTCCAACACCACTGATATGTAGCTGATATCAGTGACACTGGAAAACAAGCAGGTCCTGTCCACATTCATCACTTTATTGTTCAGTAGAGCAAAACACACAGTCGGTAGCACAAAAAGCACAAATGCATCAGCAGGATAAGGTTTTTAATAGTTATGATCTTATGTACTAGTGAGTCATGCTGCAGTGTTTTATTGTTATGCAGCTTTTATTTAAAGTACCTTGCAGTCTCCTACATCTCCCCATGGGCGATGGTGTGAAAAAGACAAACAGACTGTTAACCTTTGTGATTGAAGTCATAGATGTAAGATGGGCAAGGGACCTTGGTAACCAGCCCCGGGGAGCCCTGGGGCCAACATATAAGACCATCCCAGTCTGGAGGGCACACATAATCTGCAGTGAGAGGAAGAGGAAGTCAGCAATCCCCTCTAATACCTGGTCAGGGGTCATTTCACAAGATTTTTTTTCAATGTGATTTATAGTATAGTATGTATGTATAGTATGCTAGGTATAGTAGTTTGTTTTATAATAACTAATCTAACAATTAGTTATTAGATTAGTTGTGTATTTAGTGTGAATACACATTGATCAGCCACAACATGACTACAGTTCTGACAGAGCAATTTTTTTTATTGTTTGACAAAGTATTCAGTAAATAATGAAGCTGTGTAACTTACAAAATAAATCACATTCCAGGTGGTTCAGAATGAACTGCTTCAAAGCAGACCCCAGGTATACTGTATGTATGTATGTGTGTGTGCGCGCGTGTGTGCTTCTAATATTCATTGTAGAGGTGTAAAAACCCTGCTGGCTAATCAAAGTGTAAAGTGGGTGTGAATGTCAGATTCATTTTCAGAAAGTTGATGGTGTGATGCATGGTTTCCCTTTTTTGTTACTGTGTGAGGACATGTGATTGTGATATGAGGAAGCATTCAGCTGTAAATAATTACGCAAAAAATAAATGCTATTTCTACTCGCACTTCTTCGTTACACTGCATCAGATGAGCAGTTTCTGTAACTATAGGATATGTAACATGTTAAAATCCTATTTCTCATGATCATTGTAACACTTAAAAATCCTAAATGCTATCAGAGTTTAGTAGAACACTGGCAGTTCAGACCTGCTCTTTAACACACTGGAAAAGTCTTGCTGCGCTTGTTTAGCTTGTTCTCAGCCAATTAGCCAGTGACATTTGTCAGCACAGCCAGGCTGAGTGATCAAACTGTGTAAAGTCTATTTTTGTAGACTTCTGTCTGAAAATCAAGGAATGGTTGTTTCAACAATTATTGAAATATGCAAGACTGGCAACACAGTGACCCGTATATTTTCACACCTTCTAAAAATATACTTCAATTTGACAAATTTAACTGCATCACTAAACATTGGGATTTAAAAATCAACCGAAGTGATGTGATCGAGTAAAAGTTTCTGAATTTGTTTTCCACAATTTTGGCACGCAGCTTGTGGCAGTGTAGTAGAAACAATGCAAGTTCTGCCTCAGAAACACGAGGAGGACTCAAACAGGAAAACTGAATGTGTAGAACCGTGTGGCCTTGTACGCAAGCGCTGCTCTGTGGAAGCATTTTACCCATGGATTCTGTGTCAGCGCTGGAGAGGTTCTGTTGGCACTGCAGTTTGATTTTGTAAAGGATGTACATCTGCTCCTGCGCAGAGAGAGGACCATCAAACTCCATCTGTGGAGAACAACAAACCCAATCAGATCCAAGACTCTCTTCTCGAAATGGTCTTTTTTCAATGACAGCTAGCCATGTGCCAGCCATTGTGGTGCAGGCCGACATATGAAAAGTTACCAGAATGTAACAACATAAAGAAGCAAACAGTGGAGTGAGAAACTGTATGGCACAATCTACATTTTTTAGACTGTGTTCACCTATAAACTCTGTAATGCGTTATTAAAAGCTATGTTAGTGTACATAACTTTATTTTTATAAATATAAGAATAGTGGCTGTTTTGTCAACTTGAGCACCTGCCCCCTAAAATGTGCATTCTGCCGGTGATGATGTCTGGTAATATGCGTGCCTCCTCTACAAACACGACCCATGTCCATAACTGAAAGGAAGCATTACTGAATACAGTCACTCAACAAGATCATCATGACACTTGACAAAATTGTTCTCGGTGTGATTGATGAAGCTGGTGAAACTAGTTTTGGCTGGTTGTCATTTAAGCTGCATAAATATCTGTAGTTCAAGTGTAAAGTCAAAGTAAATTATGCTGTTTAAGACTTAGTGACATTTTTTGCAACTCACTATAGCTCAGGTAGTTTACAACTCAATAAGCTGAGTCAGCCAAGACTCTTTTCCTTTACCGTGCAGTCAGTCAGTGTGAATTGCTTTGAAACTGCCTAAGAAGGTAACGTTTGAAGCTCAGTCCACAGCAGCTCAGACTGCACCTTTATCCTTAATGAATGTGAGAAAGAACTCAATATACTTTGCTCTGCTGTAATTGATACAATGTGATCTTATGTGGCAGAGACCAGAATTTCCAAATTTAGGAGCGCCAGTGCATTCGAGATTTGATTGTTAAGCTTTGTTGGCACCAATTAAAGCTTCAAATAACAATGTTTTTAAAGCTGTGTAATAATGCTCCACTCAGCTTCCAAACTCACATGAGACAAAATGAGATAAGAACAGGTTGATCAGAGTATTGATCCTACTGGGATTTAACTGTGCTCATTTTCCTTGTGCACCACTTCCCCTGCCCTTCCAAGAATCCTATTTGTTGGCAGTCATGTCTCCACATGGACTTTGCTGGACTTGGCATTTAGTGACCTTCTCCTGCCAGTGTGGCTGCCCACCAGATCACAGCACCTAAATCTTACTCCTCTATTCACTGCTAACGTTTCAGCTTCTTCTGACATGTTAGCATTTTGTTCCTCTTGTATCATTTTGGCAGTTTTGATGCTCCCTTGCTGTGTCCGAAATCACACACTCGTTCCCTACTCCCTACATAGGGAAATAAATGTAGTGCACTATGTAGTGAGCTCAACAGAAAAATCTTTCAGACACTACTCTCGGCGCCGCTGTCGCACAATTAAAACGTACCACATTATTGTCATCTCACAAAATACTTGTTTGTTTACCACTGCATTTTTATTAAATTAGAGGCTTTTGATTACTTTCCTGTACTTTTTATTTTCGTATTTTGTTATATTTTATAATATTTATGTATATTTCCCTCCCGTCCGTCCGCCATTTTCACTTACGCACAGCCCAGAGAATTTCTGGCAATGCATGATGGGATATCTTGCTCCGGTTCGTGACCTTCGGATGTACACTACATTTCGCGGTGAATTGTGGGATACATTGAGTGCACTATATAGTGGACATGCTATGATCCCTAAGCTTTCGGACACCACTACAAAATGGCGTGCTCACTATATAGTGCACTATATAGGGGTTAGGGAGCGATTTCGGACACAGCCCCTGAGTCACTTATCAAGGTCTGTAAAAAAGTCAAGGAGAATAACATTATTTTAATAATACCAAGTCAAGTTCACTGAACCAAGTAAAATGGGATTTCTGACAGACCATTAAGCTGCCCAGTCAGCCACACAGATTGTCTTTAATACAGAAGTTTGAGGGGTGGGTAGGAAGCAGAATGAATTTATACTGTGGACCTTTTTCATCTTTTGCTTCTCTGGAAGATTAAAATATTTTAATAGTCTTGCATTTCTCCCTCTGTGTTGCACAGGACAGAATTTAAAACCAAAACTAGAAATTAACTTAGGTAACCACCATTTTTCTGCAGCACCAAGGCATCTCTGTCCAAGGCATCAGACTCAAACTGCTTTGTAACCACTACTGAACATAATCACAGGAGCAAATGCATTTCTCCCAAAACACCTACTAACGTCTAGATGACAGGGTTGCATGAAGTGATGGGAAAGAGGACCACTATTTATAACTTATACTTATAAATCGGTTTATCTTTTCATTTGTTAGGTGAAAGGTGAGGGACTGTTAACAACTGCCTTGAAAACAACTTTTGACAACTACGTGGGAAGGACCAAACATTTTTGAATGAGGCTGGATGTCTGTCAAGCATGGCACTGCATGTTTCTGTGGGGAGATCTTTATTCAGTATGATTCATTCAACACTGCAATCAATGTGACGCCAGCACAACTCCCTTAGAGCTGAATCTCTGCAGTAATTTTCATCCCGTTATTCCTTTTCATTGTTTTCCTGGGTCTGGTGCTTAAGCCGCTGTCCATGGTGCTGATTAGGCAGGACTCTCTCTCTGGACCCAGTTCAGAGTCGTGACTCACCAACAGCCCTGTTGCAGATTTCACTTTGCCCTGAACAGCTCAGTGACTAATTAAGCAGAGTCAGTGTTGATCTGCTGCTATAATGCTGCATGGCCACGCAGTATGTGCAGAGAGCAAGGAGTACAAATCATATGGCCATGTGCTGTGCTCCCTGCTGATGTCTTCTCTTTGCTTCTGTTGACTGGTGACTCATCTCACATTATATCATACTGAAAGTTTTTTTCTAATCTCAATATACTACATTTACCAGGCTTGTGAGGAAATTGTTATTGGTAGTAGTAGTAGTTGTAGTAGTAGTAGTATTTATTATGCACATGAATAACTGTTGCAATAGTTTGCTATAAGATGATAAGCTCTCCTCACCTGAGCCTCCACCGCAGCCCCGCAAAGGAAAAAGTTTATGAGCAGCAGCCGCAGCAGATACTTCATAGTTCCTGCGCGCGGCGTCATGCCGGAGATAAAGCGCGTCCCCGCCGCTGTACAGGCTTCACATCCTCCCAGCCGCTCCGCAGCCGCATTTCATCGCATCGCAGCTCCTGCGTCTTCCGCAGCGAGCCTCCTCTCGCGCACCGCCGCTGGAGACTTGTGGTGTGCGGCGCGCGCAAGGAGCAAGAGTTGGCTTCACGTTGACGCGATGGAAGCCTTCACCTGTCAGTAACACCCAACACCCTCCTCCCACCCCCTCCCTCCCCCCATCACTTTTACCAACTTTTAGATTTTTTCAGATTTCACCACTTCTTACTGGAGAAACCGCGTCTCTCCTCCAGCAGCGAGGCATCCGTGACCATCTCTGTGCCATACAAATACATCTGTAAAATTATACACACACACACACACACACACACACACACACACACACACACACACACACACACACACACATATGTGAATGTGGAAAAGAAAGACAAATATCCAAATGCTAAATATTAATGACATTTTATTCTGATATTTCTGTGTATTATATCTGCACATATTGATTCTTCAGTGTGTGGTCATATCAGTGATACCAATAAATACATTAATCATCCATTCAATACATATACTGCTTATCCTTTGGAGGGGAGCTGACGTCAATCCCAGCTGACCTTGGATAAGAGAGATGCATCATGGGCACAGCCCTACGGTCAGAGCCAACTATTTACCCTCACATTTGTTTCTAGAGCTTCCTAAACCCCATTATGTATTTGTATTGTATGTATTTGGCCTGTGGGAGGAAGCTGTGGAAAACCCATACAACTTTTGACAGTGGGAGAAGATGGAGACTCCACAGAGAAAGAGCCCAGCACAACACGAACTGAGAACTTACACAATACTCACTTTCAAAATGAGGAAAGATGTCAAACCAGGTTGAAATACAAAGTGATTTTCACCTATAAGGTGAAGGGGAAAATACAGGGCGGAATCACAAAATATTTTAAATCCCATTATTTATGTTGCTTTCTCAGTAGTCCTCTTCTGGACAAACACAGTGTTCCTGGAATATGTTCAGCAGCCGGTGTTCTGCTTAATGTAGTGGGTAACTGTTTCCATCTTGTCCATCTTTTTTTTGGTTTTGCTCTGTTGTAGATGTAGAGTTCCCTGTTCATTCAGCATCCATGTTTCTGGTCAGCAGACCCCTCGGTTCTTCCTTTTGAATAGCGCGCTCTCCTGTGGTGCTGTGATCAATAAGTCTGAAGGTTGTGGCAATTTTCTTCTTCTAGCCTACCATCCTTCATATCGACCAATCTATTCATCCCTCGCAGAAGTGACCCACTGGACATTTCATGACTCCCTCCACATCCATTTTCTCTCCTCATGGTCGATGCATATTCTCCAACAATACCAGCATTCCACCTGGTATGGGTCACTCCAAAAAAATTTTTTGAAGCCACAGATTTAGTGTAATTCTGCCCCACTGTGTCCCACAGATTGACAAGCAGCTGCCTTGTTTGCTTGTTGCTGAGTTTATCAACCCTTGGGAACAGTTTGATTTGATTTCATTTGTTGTCTCTGTGTAGCTGATGTGACGTCTGTTGCTGTGAATATGTTCTCACGCACACAGGGCAGCTTCCTACTGCAGATCTTAAACTGTATCCTATATCTACAAAAGTAAAAATCAACCTGCAAGTGCTTTATTTCAGTTATGCATTGATCATTGGCAACATTAAGACTGTTGACTGGTTTCCATGTTGTGGAACAGATCAGTGTATATATGTGGCCTGTTCTGTCAGAGTTGATGCTTCATTGCTTGTTAATGTAAAAACAAAATCACTGATCCGCCATATTAAAGCCAGTTAATGGTCTTAATGTTTTGGCTGATTCCTTTACGTATGTGTGTGTGTGTGTGTGTGTGTGTGTGTGTGTGTGTGTGTGTGTCCTTCAGGCACATGATTAATGTGCCTGAAGGAAGCGATATTGTTTGTTACAAAGGTAAGCTACACACACACCATCTATGCTCATGTTCAGAACCTCAGTCTCTCGGTCTGTGTGATTGTCTCCTTGGTGCTGACAGGAGAGGCTGAGGCAGCAGCAGCCCAATTTAATCCATAGAACCAGTGGTAGTGAGCTACTAGCCTGCCAGCTTGTTTTTTCCCCACAGATACTTGTTTGTGATCTAGAGAAACATGAGATTGAATACACATCCCCTGTTAGCACATGCCATTTCCATGCTTTCCTTGCCACTTTGAATGAGGTCATTATCGATGGCCTCCCTAACACACTCACCCCCGCACAACATCACGTATTACATGTGATATTTTACAACGAGTAGGCTACTATTCATTAAAATGGCCTCACACATGTACAGTATGATACGGCAGGCACAGCACCAGGATATGAATATTAATTGGATCACAGTAATTTTTGCTCCCTGTGCTGTGGCAGGTGACATCCGCCTGGTTGAGTGTGAGACTTTTTTCTGAGCTTGTTCATTTACCCGTGATGTTTGAATAACTAATAACAAATCTCACAGCCCATCATATCATATGTCATGTTTATTTCTGCTGTGGATCATTTAGATGCTTGAAATCTATTTAAAGAAACAGCTCCTTGTTTGGACGATCTGTCAGGATGAATCCTTTTACAATCAATTTACATTGGTTGTAGAAAAAGAGAGAGAGAACAATCAACTGGTGGGTGAGCTAGACTTATTTTTAATAAGAGAGTGAGAGGTGCAGAGCACTGCACTGTCAGCTTGTCTCAGCAGAGACAATCCAAGCTTTCAAGGCAACAGAGAATCCTGTCTTTTCATGTCCACACCCAGTGTTGATGATGTTTTCTGGACTCTGGTTTTATATGAACCTAAATCCTGAGATATTAGTAGGATTTGGATCCTCTGTATGTCATTCAATCAGCTGATCTCCCCTTCCCTACTCTGACCTGAGTGTTTTATGTGAGGAGAGAGAGAGAGCATGAAACGCTTGTTGTGTTTTTGCCTTTAGTGATAAATAGCAGCAACACAGACAGAGAACGACAGCAGTAGGTGGAGGTCGGAGGAGAGTGGCCTCCTGCTGCGGTGGCAGATTAGTCAGCACATGAGAACAAACTCAGGCTGGAGGAGGAACTTTACGTCAGTGTTCTTCAAACTTTTTTGTTATAAGCAATCATGTTAATACAATTGCTGCTCGTGTGTATAAAGGACAGTGAGACCTCCAATGTTGATGATAGAAAAAAGATATTAATTATGAATTCATTAATTAGTATTAATGTAATGCTGATAAATGAACATATGTTTGCATGTTGGCCTGCATGTGACAATCTGTTGTGTTGCTGCCATGGTATGTATATATAGTGCATATAATATATATATATTGCAAATATTGTAGTTTTGTACAAAGAGGAGATCCAGGGAGCTTGGCCACCGAGTAGGCTGAGGTGAATGTGATTTCACATATTCCACATATTTTAACATGCACTCTCTTACGTCACGTTAAGGCCCCCTCACACTGGCCTGGGCAAGTCATATGCTGTTACCCTAATGAAACCTGAGGTGGTGAGACTGCAGTGTAGGTGCCTGGATGAACACGCTGTGCCGCGACCCTATAGCTCATTCCCAGAGAAGACCCTAATTTATTTACCAGAAAATTACACTTTATTGTTAAAGCTTGTTCTCTGTAAAAGAAAGTGGGGGTGAGGGGGGAGGGGGTGTGGAACAAGTAATTTATCATAACACTGAAGACACAAAAGGTTTGAGCAATTTAAAAGTTCAGGGGTTTTAACGCTGTGCTGCTGTGATGCTGTGATACAAGGTAAAACTTACAGGTGGCTGTTTCTTTTCATTTCATATCCACTACACTGTGATGATCCAAGTCAGCTTGTGTCGGCCACACTAACTGTCAGTGTGTGTCACTATATATTTCCTCAATCAGTAGCCGATTTCATGAAAATAATCATTTATTCCCTATTTTACAGATGATATGCGATGTTAGAGTCTTGATAGAGTCTTTTGTGCTCTGACTCCATGGCGAGATACTGTTGTGGGCCACACCCGCTCTTGGCATCAGCAAGAGAATGCAGACTTACTGAGAGGTGAGAACCAAACAAACCACAGCTGAGGAGAGGGGATTGCATAAGAAATGTGTTTGCACAATCTGCCAGAGATGAAACCTGACAACTGTCACCCAAACAAAGAAATCACAACAATAACAATAAGACACTGACTGGTTAGTACAGTCCCAAATGTCCTAACCACCATTGGCCAACAGCGAGCAATGTTCTGTTTGCACTGTAGGAAGTCAGCAATAGCAGCGACTTAGATAATATACCATTGCTCACCATTTGCAGTTAAAACCATGGTGATTAGCTCTCCGGTATGATATAGGTTCATCGCAATCAATAATAATAAAAATGCTTTGAATAATAGCTAAACCCTGATTTGGACATAAGATTATTTCCGTGATAAAAAACATCATATATTATAATATAATGTGGTTTAGGTTCATCGGAGACTTTAAAATGACTATAGGTGTGAATGGGAGCCTGAGTGGTTGTTGGTCTCCATATGTTGTCCTGTGATTGGTTGGTGGTAGGGTACATCCATGATCCAAACATCACTGATTAAAACAGGCTTTTTAGGCAAGTGTAGGGAAACAAAGCACACAATGAATGATTTCCGAGCAAAATGACTTAGTTCAAAGAGCATCTATTCATCGTTCATCATTATAAAGTCATTCAAACCTGAAGGCCAAGTAATGCATCTCACAACTGTGATGAATTACAGACTGAATGAAGATGATTATTCCTGCTTCACCGTTGCACTGCTCTGCTTTGAGAGCAGTGCACTCGAGGAGGAGTCAAGCTGCAGAACAGAATGTTCATTCATAAATGCACTTGACAGCCTCAACAGGAAGCACTGTCATGTCTGCCAGGACTAGTGATGCCCAGGAGATCAAGGCAAGAGGATTTTCCAGATTTGCCTTGATGTGGTCAGAGCAGGAAGTCCTGAGACGAGAAAGAAGAGAAGATTTAAGGAATCCAGCTACGACGGCACAAACCTGACGTCATGAAATACTAACATGGCAGAAGCTGTGCACCTGCTGCTTTTGATTGTAGAGTTTTAGCATAGCAGTTTAAGGTTTGTGACGATTAGCGTATGCGTTTGTGTTTCGAGTTTTGGGACACTGAGCATGATTTGACATTGTCTCTGCAATCAGTCATATTTGTTAGCAGACGGCAAGTGGGCAGCATCTGTATCCGCTGTTTTTAAAAAACTCCACCCAATGTCCACAAAGCCCAGCAATATACCAGCAAACCATTACACCGCTGTAATGAAATCAATCAGAGCTGACTCTGACTGAACATCTTCTAGAGCAGCTGCCATCCGTTGTATTGCAATACCGCCATCCCCAGGCCTAATCTTCCTAATTTCTTGACTCTGCTCTGTGTTGAACGTAAATGGCATCCTTTTGTCTCGGCATCCCATTTCTGTTGATTTGGCTTCCTCCACTCTTTCCCTTTACCCTCTCGTCCTGATAGTTTTATACTGATTTCATTTTTTTTATTCAGGCGATCGCCCCATCAGCACCACAGTAAGCAGAGTGGGAAGCATTCAGACATTCACTCTGTCCTTCCAGTGCGAATCAGTTTAGTACCAGCACTAATCCTGATCCCCAGCCTAGGTTCAGCCTTCTACAGTGACTTCCACATGTCTTCAGAGTGTTTATTTTGCAGACCCAGTTTGGGGAACTGCTGTGATTGGCATAAATGCATTGTTGATGATGGGTTTTTTTTATATGACTAAAACATGAAAAACACCACTTTGCCTGCCAATCCCACGCTGTATTGAAAGGAATGTAATTGTTTATTATTTGATGAGGAGGAATGTTTGTGTGAATGATGAAAATAAGCTTCTTGAGGTATTTAAAATGCATAGATGCTTTGATGTGTTTTCACCCTCCCCAGAATGAAAGCCATTACAACAAACACATTTTACAGACGTTACCTCAGATACTTCAGCTTGGCTGCAGTGTCCATCGTTTAGCTGCGATAGCCAGTTTATTCCAATCAAGATGACCCTTTTACATAGAACTGTGAAACTTTTCAACTTGAGTCTACAATTAATGAGAAGAATATGTTCATGGTTTTTTTTTTATTTTATAGTTTTTAAAGTATACTTTTATCCTACTTTGCAGATTCATTGCTGTACTGTAGGACAGCATAACATTAAAAAACTAAACATAGGTGAATCAGTGTCACCATCAGAGCGTATCTCCTTACAATGACATGCAGCAACGGGCACATTTTGAATATGGTTACTACTGGAAATCAAAGCAATACAAAGATTGAATATGTAACAGATAGAATATACTGTGTGGCTTGTTATCTCATTAACCTTTAGATAGTGCACCACTCAAACCTAATGTTAAAGTTGACCCATTTTGGAATTTGATGGCAGTAAAAACACCTAAATATCAATCTGTTTGTGGGTGGGAATCTACTGACACACAGATGAAATAACTTCAGAGAGGAGGACAGATAAGACATGAAGTTCCACCTCACAGGTAGAACCACCTGATAAAGGTGATGGGAAAGTAATTGCATGTTTCCTGGAGAGTTTCCCGCTGACATTTGGAGTCAGGATGAATCAGTGTTGTGAGTCAGGATGGCGCTGGGCTTTCAGTCTGTGAAAACGAGACACAGTTCCTTCACAGTGCTGTTGTGACTGGCTGTGGGAACATGATGAATGCACAACAAAGTTCACCTTCAGTCCAAGGTGAGGCCCTGCTCTGGGAAACTCTGCCCTAGTGGGGTCGTGTGACTTGTAAGCGATGGTAGAAGAGCTCATGTCAGAATTCTGCAGCTAAGTTATCACATGGATGTCATAAGTGTGATCGATCAGGAGGCTGAACCAGGTTGCTGCACAAATAATAACAGGAGTCATCTGCGTGGTGGAGAGAGAGTGAATGTGACTCATTAGCTGTGCATTGTGTGTGAGGCTGATGGAACGTAATCACTGTGAGTGTCATTATAATGATACGCAGGTAAATAGAACACAGGTGCTTTATGAGACTGTGGGAGTGGTGACATGATAGTGGGTCATGTAAGCTTTTTCACATGCTATGTGGTCACTGCGAAAATCTCAGTACGTCATTATCTCAGTATGTCCAAATATGGCTGCCGCTAGGCGACTATATTCAAATGAAAACATAAACCTGAAAATGAAAAGGCACTCCCATAGCTTTTCAGTTTTCCGGACATGTTTGTGTAAAAAAAAAAATTTCAAATTTGCATTCACCTATTTTACATACTTCTATCTATGTTGTGTGACAAAGTTGAAATTAAAATGCCAAATGCCATTTTGACATTTAATAATCAAAGTCATATCCTGCTCTCAAACGAAATGGAACACATTTACATTTTAACTTTAACGTGCCCTTTCAGGGACCCAATCAAAATGAAAATTCCGTTTTCCAACTATGAAATGTTATCGTGGAAATGCATACTTATTTCCATGAATTACATTTTCATATGAATAGCGTCCCCTAAAGGCTTCCACATATACTGTACATAACGCTACATAAGATTAGAATGCTCTACTTATCTTAATAGGATTTGAAGGTGTGACCTTATTCAGGTTATTCAGTTATAAAATGTTTACATGGCAGTGAGTAATTCAGACTATTCTATTACTGCCCATGTAAAACAGTCAGCAAGAGCCTGTCACTGTCCCTTGTAGTCACAACATTCATTTGCTGTAGCAGTACGTTACCACTCATCCAAAAATAACAGTTAGATGTATTGTATTTACTATTCCCCCCTTTCTTTCCTGGGAACAACTCTGTATTACGTGACACATCTTGCTACAGGTGCATATTTATACGATCCACATTTAAATTACTTTAAATGTGTTATAAAACAAGCTACAGTACAAAACCTAGGTGCAAGTTATCAGACTGTAATACTTGAAACTTTAGAACTTTTCCATGTCATCTTTGTCATGTTTGACATAGTTTTTACTGCTGTGAAGACAGTGGATTAGTAACCAGGAGAGCACTGACCCTTAGTGGTAACAACCTGGAATAGCACCAGTAAGTTGTTCAGAAACTTGAGTGTAAAATGTCTCTGTCAGTGTTTATGTCCTCACACGTGATGGGAAATTAGCTGATTTTTTTTATTTTTGTTTTTATTTTACTGTGCTGGTATTTGAACTCACCTTATTAAGTGAAGGTTCAAGTGAATCCACTTAATCTTTCAAGCCGCCTAACTCGTCCATGTGTGAAATAATTTGTTTCATAATCAGTCTCATGCTTTCCATTGAGCCACTTACACAGTGCATGAATTCTACTCATGTTCCTCTTAACTCTGGAGCATCTTGCAGCTCTAGCCCTCGGTCTCCTGCTGAGAACCTCTCTGCACAAATTTCACAGTGAAAGCAGCATGAATATAAATGAACGTCCGAGGTGCAGTACGTAGTGAGTGTGCGGGCCTCGCCTTACATCCCACAGGGTCTGAAATCAATAAGGCAAAATGGATCTTTCAGCATTCTCAGTGTTGAACTCAACAAGTCTTGACAGCTGTGAAGATTAATGAGGGGAGCTACTGCTGAACTAGCACTTTGCACCTCACAACACATGTGGCCATGTTCACCACGGATATTGAATGCAGCGCCAGCAAAAGCCTTTTCAGCATTGAGTTAGTATGTGGCTCTGCATGTGAAAGTCTCATAAGCCAAACGACCACCCAACAAACATGTAAAGTCACAATAGTTGTATTTCTTTTATTGAAATATAGTCGAACCCTGAGGCTAGATTAAAAAGGCCGCAGTTTGTTTGTGCCTCGTCTAGCTCCTCAGTCTGACACAGCCAGTTAGAACACAACAGACCTGTCCAAAAACACACATTACACTTCTGGTGAGAGAAGTCCAAATTTTGCTTTGTTGTTGTTTACATGACCCATCATATGCTGATATAGTTTTGTGGCACACACAACTCAAATCAACAGCATAACTGTCTATTTGAAATAATGCTACCTCTCCAGTTACTGACAACAAAAGTGCTCGTTTAGGCTCTCATATAATCCATGGTCTAAGAATTGGGGGGAAAAAACAAAGTTCTCTTTTACAAACGATCATGACACCTTTCTGACAAAAGTGAAGTATGATTATTTTTGCTGAAAGGCAGATGAGAATACTCAAATTAAAGATATTTCCCAGTGAACAATGACACATACTTTAAATTTAACTTCCTTGTTTTGGTCTCTCAGTAATTGGTCAACAACACGTTACAAATCGCATCATATGGGGACACTTCCACAGACTGAAAAACCTGGTGAAAAAAACAAAAGAATTATACATGGGTATATTATTAAGTGTTTTTTTGTTTGTTTGTTTGTTTTTTTTGTCCAGGTCTGGGACACATTGAGGTAACATAGACAGTAATAAATTATTCAGTTGTTTAAAAAACACTTTGCAAGAATCATATCAATAATTCATATCAATAATACAAAAAGGTATCAAACATACATGATGTAACATTTTCAAACACATTCTTCTTTTCTTTTTTTTTTTTACTTTTTTCTCCCCTATAATCCATAATGTGTTGCTTCATGGTTTTATTCTCAGTACGTCAGTGTTCTCAGTCCTTCTATTTGCAAGTTCCCTTTAACAGTAAGTGCAGATCAATACTGTTTTCCATCTTTTACTGAAGCTGATGTTCCTCTTTCGTGCTCAAGTGTAGTTGTATGCCAAGATCTGGGCATTTTTCATTGTCAACCCTTTTATAACATAACAAAATACCTTCCCAATGATTTCAAATCCAACTGATTTCATTTCTGTTACAAAACATCACCAAGGCAACAGGCATACACAGGCACACAAGGCTACACAACACTAATCAGCTATTTGCTCGTTTTGTTATTTGATTTTACATTCAAATCATGTTTGAATGTTCCTTTCATTTCACTAGCAGATTTAAAAAGAAAACATCATGCCAATAGGAAAGTCAGAAATTATATTCAAAGTGCAAAAATGTATTCCTTCAAGAGACGCTTTTCATCCACACAGGAAAAAGTAGTCCACCGAAACTTTAGTGCGTTAACAGTACGAGCCGTTTCATAGGTTATTAAGTTTTACATTCCTATCAACCTCAGGACTACAAACATGTACAAACTGAATGTTCTGTTGCTTCACGTGTGTGGTTTTCCTACAACCAAACGTAGTCTGTAGCAAGGCGGTCATGGCTTTAAGCCCCAGGAACATCAAATCAGCCTGTTCAGTAAAGCTTTGGATGGATTCTCAGGGCTACAGTTTATATATCCCCAATCTGAAAGTGTTGTCCTTTACTGCGCATGTTTTATCACATAGTCCTGACTTTCAGTGGTGCAATCGGAAAAGCCCCCTAGACTGAAATAAAGTGACATCACATTATTTTGGTTAGCGGCCAGTGCAAATCAGCTTCTCCAGCCTGTTTCAACTCTGAAGCATGAAGCTCTCTTTCGACATTATCTATTCTACTTCATGAAGAATTTCCTAAAGATCCTTTGTTAAACAGCACTGATCCGGTTTCCATTGCCACCTTTAATTAGATTTTTATATATCACAAATATAATTGTTTTTTTTCCATTTTAAATACAAAAAGCATATGTATATATAACTTTCCCATTCTCCTAGTTACTTATACGAGAAAGAGTTTTGGACCCCATTGTACTTTCCAGGGCTATTGTTCATACAGTACTGATGAGGACTGCACACATCATGCCACTGAAAATGACTGAGGAGGGAACCTAACCCTAAAGTGGCTCTCCTATACTGTCTGTATTTGTTGGAAAAAAATCCTATATGTACGAGTGTCTGTAAACGCGGCTCCTGACATGTCTGTGTTAATAACAACCCTGTTACGTTTAAAGTATAACCACAAACACTGACCAATTTTACTCTCTTTCACAACTGCAATATTTAAACACATATTAAACAAGTTGATATGGCCATAGCATTCACCTGTCGGTCCACATGACAAATTTTCTCAGCATCACGCCACATATCCTGCTAATACACGTCCTACAATCCTCTATGAACTGACATTGTGGAGCCAGAGCGTCACATAACCATGTCACATGACCACGAGGTACATGCTACACTCACAGGTCTGGCAGTTCACTCATGAGCCACACAAAATTAATTTCAACTCTCTTATGTTCATTCACTATACCCATCACAAAATCACACAAGAAACTGTATGAGTGAGGGGAGACAGGTGTTGGCCAGCAGGTTCTTGGTGGTCCATACAATATGAGACTCCATTCTGAGCCTCTATTTTCCTTCCCTTTATCAAGATGACCAATGTTCATGTAGCAAGGTGATTCTGGTATATGCAGTTTTACCTCAGAGTCCACTGTGTTGTGCCATATTTGATAATAAATTGATAATAAACTCAAATATTAGACTGATTAAAAACAGCTCAATGACACTGTTTCTTCTGTCGATTGCAGATGGAAGGGATAAAAAGATTTTTGAAAAGAGGACACTCATTCCAAGGCATCGTGAAGTGCTGAGGGGACGTCGGTCCAGTATAACTGATTCACTTGTCCTTCTGTTCACTGAGGCCCCCCTCCCTTTTTGTGCTCCAGTAGATAACCGCTGCTGGGGAGTTCCCTGACATCCAAAGGTATGTGAGTGTGCGTGTGGGTGTGTGTATGTTAAGACTGAACAATGATGAAGGAGGTCACAATATGGCACAATGCAGCCTGTGAGAGCCTGTGGAACGCTCTGCTCGCCACTTCATCTTCTTCTTCTTCTTCTGGTTCCGCTCTGGGACTTGTTGTCTGTGGTTGTACAGAGAGAAAAACAGACCAGAGCTACTTTAGCTGAACTATCTTATCTTCTTATCATGTCCTGTGCTCAGATCAGTGTACAGTGAACCCTCGTTTATCGCGGGGGTTACGTTCCAAAAAGAACCTGTGATAGGTGAAATCCGTGAAGTAGTCAGCTTTATTTTTTACAATTATTATACAGTACTATAGAACGAAACCAAAGATCAAAACCTGTTTTCAGGCCCAAGCATTTGTTTAAGAAATAAAAATAGAAGCGTTTTCTAACAAATAACTATGATCGTTTTTAGAAATACTGTAAATAATCATTTTAATAATTAACCTACGCGGTTGGACACATTGTGACTGACGCGTATTTCACAGTTCCTCTGACTGTGCCTCTTCGTGCTGACTCCGCTCCGCTGTAGCGTCTTTTTCTACTGAAGGCCGTGGTGCAGGTGTCTTTGTCGGTGCAGAATGTTTCGTCGACATTGTGGGTTTTGTCGTGGAGACAATATGCAAACATGTAAATTTGCCAAGCCGAACGCATTCTGTACTGGACAGAGACGAGGCACGGAGGAGATTGATTGACATTGGCCTACAGTCCTTAGCCAATCAGGACACAGAACACAATGCACGTGCATATACTGTAAAAAAAAAAAACCATAACAAACTGCACTAAAAAAATCCGTGAAACAGCGAAGCCGCAAAAGGTGAACCGCGTTACAGCGAGGGTTCACTGTACCAATATTTTGTCAATAGGGAGAAGTTACCAGAAACAACATAGGCATTGTTCAGTGTGACCACATGAGGGCAATATTGATTCATCAACTTCTCTGTGCCTGAACGATATCATGAAAAAAACAGTTTCCCCATGAGTCAGTTAGAGAGCTGGCACATGTCCAGTAAGGACTTGGCACTATTCTGTGGTTCATTTACAATACCACAATAAGACTACTAGATGCTTAGTAACAAGAGAAGGCCTTCAAACAGGATATGATTACACAGACAGCATGAACATAGACCAAATTCTTCTGAAATTACATGTGTCTCAAGACAGGAAATAGCTCTGGTATTTTTCTTTTTTTCCCCACTCGTCTTTAAAACAGTTTCAGTGCCCCAAACACCAGCATGACACTCTCTCACTGCCTCTGACCCGTGTAAAATATGGAAATCAGCCTTCATACATCAGACATCCCAATGAAAATAATAATAAAAAAGTGATGAGTGAACCTAGATTTACCTTATGACCCGGACCAGCTCGTGAAAGGCTTTGTCCACATTCATTGGCGGATCCTTAGCACTTGTTTCAATATAAGTTATCTGAAGGAGTAAGCAGCAATAATGATCATAAGAACACATTGTGGTTTGTTTTTCTACACAGGTAGAGGTCTAGCTGTTCTTTGGCTTTTCGTGAGCAACAGATTAAGAGACAATGACTTACATTATGTTTTGCTGCCATCTCTTGGCCCTGGTCAGTGGTGACTTTTCTCAAATGGACCAGGTCCACTTTGTTTGCCACCAGCACCATGGGGAAGGCCTCCCTGAGAGGTACACAACAAATGAGTGACACAAAGCAATGGGACTACTACCACTGGTTTAAAAGGAAAGAAAAAGTGAATCACAGGCTACATGATTTGTCCAGGCGGTGTTAATTTCTGCAACACTTAAATCTTGCAGGTTGATATATTCCAGTTTATATGATGACAAAATGAGATACTTCACATGCTCACAAGTGAATTTCATGGCACAGCAGAAAAGAAATCCTAGCTTAAGGAAGAGATCCTAGTTCTGATCATTCTTATTCATAGAGATACAGCAACAGTACAGTTTTTCATATTTATTTTAATGTAGTTCTATGCCTCTGTAAAGCACTTGCTCAATCACCTGCTACAAATGAACGCAGCTCTCCTTGCCTTGACCTTGGTGCCAACTCCACCATTCAGCATGGAGTGCGGATAAATATTCTGTGGTAAATACTGTATGGTTAGCATTTGAATTCATGTGTGGGTTGTGTGTGGTGTATCCCCAGTTTTACCATATAGATTTCTATAGAGAGAGCTACTTTCTATTTTAGAGCTTCTTCCTCTTTTGGTAACTTTGGCTTCCTGGTATGATAGTTTTCATGTACTATGGCTACCGAAGTTGCAGAACCACAGACTTCAGTGTAATGGTTGAATGACCTGGCAAGTTAGGTGCATTCTATTCTATTTTCACTTCCTAATAATCCGGTTAAAATAAATGGGACAACTTTCATGTATATTCAAAACAAGATTAAATTACTCAAAACAGAAAATGGTTCCATACTCAACAAACTTGGATTTGCATACAGTAGGAGTAGAGTACATAAAACATTCACAAATCAGTTGTAGTGTACAGCTTATGCATTGACCCACCTGTCTTTGACCCGGAGTATGAGTTGATGGAATCGGTCAACGTGTTCAAAGCTGGCCTTGTCTGTCACAGAGAAGACAATGAGGAAGCCGTCTCCTGTCCTCATATACTGCTCCCTCATTGCACTGAACTCCTCCTGACCAGCTGTGTCCAGCACTTGTTAGATGGAAGGACACAAATCCATTACTTAACACAGCACAGTTTTTACTATTTTTCATTAAATAGTAGAAACTATAGTCATTGTATTCAACTGGTTTTAACTTGTGTGAGTTAAAAAAAATATTTTTTTCTCTTTTCTCTTTCCTTTGCAGTGTGGTATTATAGTGTGTTTTCAATCACTCGTCAGTGGCAAACATGTTAAATTAAAGCCGCAAGAACTGAAAAAAGTAGATGGTCTTGGTGCTGTCAGGTTCTCTTTTACTCACCATCCAGTATTGCCCACTGCCCATCTATCTCTGTGTGTTTCAGGTACGAGTCCTCTATTGTGGGATCATAGTCTGGAACAAAGATCTTCTGGAAGAACTGGATGGTAAGGGCGCTCTTCCCAACACCACCATCCCCCACCACCACCAGCTTGTATGTTGGCAGGTTGTCACTTGGCACAGCGCTAGTTGCCATGGCTACCTCGGCAGCAGTCGTAAAGGTGGGAAGTAGGCTAGTAGGTGGCTGATGAGACACAACTGGATGAAACAGAGAAGAGAGAACAAGAGAGAGACAAGATGTTCAGGTTCTTTTACAGCTGCTTTGTATCACCATGGCGATAACAGACCACAGCTTTGAGTTACAGACAGAGGAAAGATGGAAAGAAAACAGAACAAAATAACTGAGAGGGCAAAAGACTGAATTACACACCATTTTAATCCTTTTAAAACTGAAATTTAAATTGTAGTTACTGACAAAGAATGACAACTATCTCAATATATGCGAAAAGTGTAAGTTGAAGCTTTCTATGTCGTTAAAAGACAGTAAAGTTTTGCTCATATAACTGTATAATGCGTTTGGCGGACAATGATTCACATGTTGTTTATGATGTGAGAAGTGAGACACTGATGACAGTTCCTCTTGATGGACTGACGGTGTTCACTTGCCCCATGTATGACATTAGCTTGACTGCAGTGTGTAGGCCTGGGGTTGTGATGGTATACATTTCAGTTTCACCCCACACTGAACAACATTAGTAAGGTTAAACTGTGATTAAGCCCAGCTAAGCTGTCTCACCACACGAAACATGTTAGGGAGCAGACAACTACACAGGAAGCACTATTTAATGATCTGCTATATTCAGCTTTGATTCAGTGTAACATAAGAGTCTTTACAGTTCTGCTTTGTTCCTGTTCTTATTTTCAAGCAATAGCTACTGTCTGATCCACTCCATGGTTATACTGGGCACTGTATAATAATAATAATGATAACAAATAATTATAATACAATTACAACTACAGGTCATTCAGCACCGGACCTATTGGCTGAATAATGATGGGAAAAATCAAAATACCCAATAACATACAGACATGTTTACTATTTTGAAATCGTTTTGAGGGCTATGTAGTGGGAGGGTAAACTTTATCACAGTAAACCTGGCTGTGTCTAAATGTCTGAAGGAGGCTTAAAGGTGGGTCATCTTAAAGGTGGGTCATCTAGTCTGCTAGTCTGTTGGATAAACAAAGAGAGATAACAGCCCTCGACAACCTTGGTTCTCTTGTTTGGACACTTACTGATTTATTATGAAGTTTATTATGGGCATAAATAAAGTTACAGGAGAATTAACTGGTTTCGTTCAAGCTATTGCGTGTTAAGATAAACATGAAATGAAATCCATAGCAACTGTTAAAAGCCAAAAAAACATACATTAATTTACAACTTATATTATGACTCCAAGACCCACCCCCGCTCCCATTCCTCTCCAGCTACCAGGAAACAGCTGTCAGTTGGCTCAAGTCCATCCTTTCCTGTCCAGCACAATAGAGGGAAGGAAGATGTTTCCTTCCTTTCCAAAGCCAGCCTACCAATCAATAGGTCTGCATCCGTCAGTCTGCCAGGTTGGGCAAAGAATGTCTCAGCCAAATTCCTGATGTTAAAGAGCCTAAAGTTAACTACATTATTTGGCTGCTAATATGAAAGTCGCAAAAGAGGTGTCTTTGGAAATTGTCAGATTTCCATCACTGTGCACTAAAACAACACACCACAGTCCTAGAAGCACAATGAAAACACACAACCTACCACCACTTGTGGTTTTCGCACCAGCCAAGTCAGGTCACAACCTTGTTGGGTGTGTCAGCTTTTCCCCATGTCAGTCTCTTATGGTGTGGCACACAGTTTGCTGTAACACCACTGCTCTCATTCGGAGAGACTAAAATAATCCAGACACCAGCCTGAACCAGATTCCATCGGGAGTGGAAACTCACTAAAGGAAATTTATCATGTGTCCAACCAAAGTTAGTCATTCAGCCAATGTGGCAGGCTACATGGCTTTGCAAACCACAAATATTCAGCAAGCCAACAAAGGATGCAAAGCACATACTTTTGGACATCTTGCGCATCATGACTGTGTCTACAATATAGTACGGGAATTGTAATATTTTCCCCATCACACTGGTATTTTCACCACTACCCTAAAATCACCAGTTTCATTACTGTGGAAATGAGAAATTTACCTTGTACAACACATGTATGTGTGTCAGTCCTCACTGGCATGATTATGTCCCTATATGTTAGCCCCTTTTGTAACAGAGCATTGTATGCCAGTAAATGATAATTTCATATAACAAGTGTTGTTATTTTATTTATGACACGAGTTATATGTTTTGCTACTGTGAACTGAATCAGAGAATATGGGATGAGACAGTAGAAGGCAACAAACTGAGATTCAACCTGCTGAGACTAAACAGACTGTCTCTCCTTATTATCTATTTAAATGGTTTAGTCCTGCTTGTTAAGATGATGGATGTAACCTGTAACACACAATTTTTGTGCCAAACAAAAACAGGTAAAACAGAATTAACCTTGATAGGGTTTTTGTGTTTGCTGTACTTGAAGGATAAATTGTGTTTTTAAAAATTAGCCAGAGAATGTATATTAGACCCTCCTTGTTGCAAATTGGGATCACATCAAGGCACAAACGTAGCATTTTTGGAGGCCTTGTAGTACACACTGGATATTTGGCAATATGACATATTCACTCTTGTATGTTGTTTCTGACTTGAAGAGTAGGTTACGGCTATGGATAACTAGCTGGAGTGCAATGACTAGAATACCTACATAGAAGCATCAAACGTTGATGTAGTCTGTCAGTTTGCAGGGCACTGGTCTACACTGACATATTGTGGTCACTTAGACATAAACTGCCTGAAACTGGTGTGTTCTGAACCTTATATTTGTTTTCACATTGACACGCTAAAGGCTGTCTGGGCTCTTGAGTTCTTGAGAAAGAGTAAAGAAGAGTAAAGAAGGGTTATTGGGTGTTGTGATGCAATGTAATGAGATTTGACCATAATGCACATAAAACTTTTTTGACAGTCGCCATTAAGAAAGTAGAAAAGAAAAGAAGAAAGGATTAGGGAACTTCCCTCTTTACATGGGAACAAAGCTCCAACACAACGCTCAGAGCAGGAATAAAGAGGGACACAGAACACACTGTAACGTGTCACTGACATCAACAATCTCTGATTATTCAAAAGGAGGTTCATTGAGTTCACAATGTTTTCCATCAAATTGCTGTCATAAATAATCATTTAAAACTTTTTGTCACCATAACAAGTGAGTTAAGGCAAGGATCAGACATTTTGAATGATGTAGGTACCATTATTAATACACTAAGACAAGTTCGGTTTGAAATGTATTATTAATATTATTAAAATTATTATCACACTCTGAAATGTCAGGTGCTACCTTGGTGAGACGCCACATCTGCAAGTGCCAATTTGAAGCCTTCAGAAATCAATATTTAATAACACCAACCTAATACACATATAATAGATCACAAAAACGTCTCCTGAGTCAAACAGCATCAAGGATCGTCCAAATTGTAATATCCTCCTGGTCAGAGGTCACGATTTTAGAGATTGTGTTTAACAGCAAACAAAAAAGAAACTCAGCTAAACAATACTCTC
Source organism: Trinectes maculatus (assembly GCA_016785345.1). Taxonomy (NCBI): domain Eukaryota; kingdom Metazoa; phylum Chordata; class Actinopteri; order Pleuronectiformes; family Achiridae; genus Trinectes; species Trinectes maculatus. The sequence continues at coordinate 118,994 of JAFBJQ010002247.1, forward strand.
ACAATCAACGCCATCATCATCATCAGACGCAGTAGCAGCAGGGTTTGACATTTCAATGCAGTTATGATGGAGGGACAAAGACGGATCTGTCCCCAGACAGACAAATTATCCAGCGATTTCACGCTGCTATTAATAGTGATTAACGCCTCTCTCTCTCTCTCTCTCTCTCTCTCTCTCTGTATGTGTGTGTGTGTGTGTGTGTGTGTGTGTGTGTGTGCTGCTTCTGAATGATCTCATCCTATGATTTGATCCATAAAGAATCTCTATTCTCTCCGTCCAGCTGTTTGATCTGCACAGCCGCTGCCTCACAGCTGGGCACACACACCACACACCACCGTATGTTTACAACTGCCACAGACACACACGCTGGTTAAAACACACATACACCAGTATGTATAGAGTTTGAACAAAAAGGGTTTTCGTTTTGCTTTGTGACAGAAGATACAAGGCGAGCACTGTGTGTTGGCTTGGTTTGACACACGAAGGCAGGGCCTGTTTCTAGCTAACCGACAGCAGCCGCCCCTGAATAACGGATTTCAGCTGAAGTTTTAAAAAAAAAAAAAGCAACTAGCAAACAAGCAAACCTGCACCGACACTGTACCACACTGTCGTTAACAGAACAAAAAAAAACAGAGTTAGCTAGCGTAAGTCGTTGTTCCACTAAGAGTAGCTGGCTAATTGACATTAACGTTACATGAGGTGTGTGGTAACTGAGACCCAGCGGGGAGGCTGCTACTCACCGACCCGAGCTCCGCTAGCGACAGCACAAAGACACGTCCTCACGCCGACATGTCCCTCCCCGGCTCTGCCTCTGTCCCTCTGGGCGTCAGGCCACCGCCGCCCTGTCGCAGCAGATGGGAGTGAGCTCCCCACATCTGCCAAACAATACGCCGAGCAGCTAGTCTTTGTATTGCAACAGCTGATGCTATAAATAGTCAAGGCCCAAAGGGGTGACCGCCGCGCACGTTCAGACGTGACGTCATTAAATGACGTTTATCACTGTGGCGTGTCGTGGCCGCGTGCGAGTAATTACACGTAAACGCACTTCTGTACTCCTATAACATATTTACTACGCCCATATTCCGAATCTTACAAATCATTAACACGGACACCCCCCTTTTTAATGAAATGGACTGCTCTCCCTTGCTTTAAAGGGCTAGTCCTGTCAAAATATCTGTTTCTAGATTAGAGAGAGTCAACTGGACTCATGTTGGAGATAAAGGGAACGTGTCTGTCTCTGTGGAGAGTGTCCCTGTGTTATTCAGTAGAAATGGTCTTTTTAAAAAAAAGAATTCAAAGTTACTGATTAACCTGATCCAGTAATCCGTTTACAATTGAACATAGTTTTGAATTTCATTGAATTTTTACATTTTTCCTTAATTGATATTCTTTTATTCTAATACTGATGCAGCAATCATCAAGTGATTGTGTACCACAAAGGCTTCTGACACAGAGGTGTACTGGGAGAATCAGCAACAGGTGGAGGATATGAAAGATGTGAAACCAGGGTATTTATCATGTTGCCAAGTTAATAATCAGGGTCAGTGATTTAATCAATCAATTAAAAATAACTGATGAAGACACGTCATGGTATGATAGAACATTAACTCTATATGTTTTAGTTAGGATTATAGGTATAGTATATTCATCAGCATAGTTGTGCTATTGCCTTGCTCAGTGAACATGTGCAGTAAAAGAGCATATGGTGATGCTCACTTTGTTCTTACTTGACCTCTTTAAGCTAGAGGACAATTAGACAGAAAAGGATCTGATCAATTGAAAGTAAAGAGAGGGGGGTTATTAGGAATAGATCAGGACAGACAGTAAGCTACAATGAATTATATTTTTGGTGAGCAGTTCATCCTCTTGTGCCATCTACTTATAGTTCATTTCAGTGTAAATCACCTCTGATCAGAATCAGTCACAGTCATTGTTTTGTAATTTTGCCAGCAACAGGTTGGCCAGTCATTTGATAACACATATCAGGAAACAGTCTTCCTGGGATGACCTGCAGTTACCTCCTCCACACAGAGGCTGCCTTCAGAAATGACTTTTATTAATTACTAACGCTAGGTAATAGCCACTTTAAAGGCTTGCTTCTAAAAGACTTTGAGATTTATTACATTGTCTGCAAATGGATGTATTATCATATCCAAGAATCCAAGAATATCCAGAAAGAAAGAAAGACATTATAGTAGATCTAGGATGGATATGTTGTCAGGTCAACAGTGACAAACACAAAAAAAAAAATCTGTTCATCAGTATGATGTTCAATCAGTATTTCTTATCAAAGAGTCAGAAGCTTGATCTGTTCGACGTAAGCTTTTATTGATTAGGGCTTTGGAAGACTTGTAGGAAAGAATCAAGAGGTGGTGAACTGATTGACTGAGTTACTGATTTATTCATCCACTGAGAGGTCACTTGACTGGATTGGACAGCAAGTTGATAGGATCTTAATTTGAGAATTGATTTCCTCCTGTCTCCTGTATACTCCTCATTTGTCTTCAGATGCCGGAGGTGTTTGTGGGGCAGGGTCAGCCAGAGTGCAGCTTTGTGATGACAGCCATGCACCTACAGTCATGCAAAGGGAAATGATAAATCGTTAAATGATAAATCGCTATAGCACAGCTGTAAAAGCTAGTTTACCTCAAAAGACCACAGTGTTCATTTTGTCCATGTTGTGTGAATGACATTCAGTGCCATAGATCATTAAGCACCAGTGACATCTGTGTGTGTGTGTTTGTCCATATTTATGCACTGGCACGTAGAATGCATGAGCAGATGCACCCATATGTATAGAAACACATACTGAATCTAACATACAACATCAGTCAACACACCAATGAGCCCTGAACCTGGAAACCACCTGACCTCTGATAGACTGGTTTTGGTTTACTGCATGAAGGCTTGGTGTCACCATTGATTTCAAGTGTTGTTCCATCTGATACTAATGGCTAAAGAAGTCCTGTGTGAAAGGTCACTGATACCACTTTCAAATACATGATCTCGCATGAATCCTCTCTAATTCTTACTGCTGCCACAGGGTTTTGTTTTTTTCTAACATGCATTGTGCTGAAGTGAGACACACCACGAAATGCTTCCTGCCCATCACAGGACACACATGGATCTGTGTGTTGTGTTAATTATGATGGTGTGCACATAATTGTTAGGAACACTGAAAATGGACAGTTCTCTCTTCTATGTGCCGTGCTTGCTCATTTATCATTGCTTATTATTTACAATTTACAAATAGAATAGAATAGAATAGAATAGAATTCAGAAATTGAAAATAGTGGATTTGTCTTTGTGTTTAGTCACAAACACTTCATGCACACACACGTGCACACACGCACGAACACGGACGCAAATACACCTACATTGCCTCTTGCCTGTTTCCATGGAGACAACAGCAAGCTGTTTCTTTCCATGAGGATCAGACTGCCTGATTTGAACAAATTACATTTGCACACACACACACACACACACACACACACACACACACACACACACACACACACACACACACACACACACACTCGCACACACGCACACGCACACAAACACACTGTAAAGTACAGCATTTTTCTGTTTTCAAATATCAGTGACTAGCATGGCTGCTGTTCTACCACGTATCCCTATGTACAGGGTTGTAATCACCACTCTGCAAGTGTAATGAAGATAACTCTATTCATCTTGCCCTTGTGTTAGTTTCTCATTTAATGATTTCTGATTTTCCTTACTCCAAACCCTTTGCATATGTTTTATGTGAGAATAGTAAATGATAATGGGTTTTTTGGTAAGAGCTATATAGTGGTTCATCCCTTTTCATATTTGTATTTTAAAACATGTCAGGTACCATGATGTCAGAGGGGGATGAGGACTTCGGATGATAAATGTGATTTCTGGCTGCATAATATAATATTACTAAGCTGCAGCTTTCCGTTATAACCATCATAACACTTAATGATATATTTACATTTAGGCTCTGAAATAGGCTGGTGAATTATCCGGTATGCACACACTGCCTCTTTTTCAATGTTATCTGTGATTTGCCTCAGCACTTTAAATTAAATCAGAGATAACGTTTGTTGATGAACACTTTAAATGCAATGAAAGACATGTTACTGATAGAGCAGCTGAACAATTGTAATTGTGTAATTTGAATTAGTAAAAAGATACTGACAGTCTTCTCACTCACACCATAAGCAACTGCACAACTTTCATTTCCTCCTCTAACGGTGGGCCGTGTGCAGCCAGTCACCAATGTCATTCTATCAAAGTTCGAAGCAGATTTGCTATTATGACCTTTATTAATTCCCTTGGGACAATTTCAGCTCCACATTATCTTCTTTTTAACATACACTACAAAATACACATTCACGTACGAGCAAACAAAATAAATTGATTTGTTTTCCCCAAAATTGATTTTAATGACCTCTTTTTTCCAATAGCCACTATTGGAAATGTATCATTTAAGGCTACCTTGACCTGAAATAATGTGATTTTCATTTGTATTCTTTGATGTAGCCACAGACTTTGTAGCTTGCATCCACATCCAACTGTGTACAATAATATATATATATGTGTGTGTGTGTGTGTGTGTGTGTGTGTGTGTATTCACTCAGCAAAAGACATTGCTGAGTGAATCAAAAGGTAAATGATTTGCAATCTTCGAGTTGAATTGAGTATTTACCATGAAATTGACAGATGCATCCTTTGAAAGGCTGTAGTCGCTGACAATACAAATAATTTTATTTAATTTTTTATTTTTCCTTTTTTAAAACTGGATCACGTTCAATTATTATAGTGTTTGCACTTTTCTAATCTCATCTCTTTGTCCATGAACAAGAGGGAGGCAAATGTGTGAGGTCTGGCTGTTTCCAGCTGCTTTGAAAGCAAGAGGTGACGTTTGTATTTGCGTCTGACACTGGGCAACAGGCAGCGCACACCCTAAACAGGTCACCAGCCTACCACTGAACCAACATTCAGAAACATTCATTCATTCATGCTCAGATTCACCCATGCAAATTCCCTACAGAAAGACAAGGCCAGACTGGGATTTGAACAATGGACCTCTGGCTTTATTATTTACTTTATTATATAAGACATTACTACTTTTTTAAACACCAATTTAGAAAGGGTTTGAATTGGGCAAGTTCTGTTTCGGTCTCAGATGTTTCTGAAACCATCTTCATCACCCTCTGTTTTAAACTACAGCTTTATTGAATTTGTCCACCACACAGAACATGTTTGTTGGTTTGTTGAGATGTGTCTTTGCCTTGTAGCTTTCAATAAACCGCAGCACATCTGTGTTTGTTTTTTTCTGTCTTTCCCAGTCACATTCCCACATGACCATTATGCAAAGATCATCGTCTCTTTTGGGGGAGGATTTTTTCTAGATTAAAATTTCTGTTCAGTAGCCCAGAGGTGACGTCCTGGACAGGGTTCTCATGACCTTTGTTACAGCCAAGTTCACAACCATGAAAAAAAAACATCACGAAAACCCACTGTTGCATTGTGGGAGATTATCTTTATTATCTTTTCTCTTCTTGTCTCCCCAAATATTATTTAAATTAAATATTCGGGCAGACAATTGGCACATTAAGACAATACTGATTATTTCATTGTGAATATGACCCCTTGATTCAGTTGTAGTTTTTCAACATACAAACTGTGACTGCAGAAGAAATATTGTTTTTTTATGCTAAAACCAAATAGCAGTTGCAATATTATGAAGTTTATATTTCAGAGTCACAAACAACAAAATAAAATGTTCTTGGAATAACCACTAAAACCACAGAGGAAGATCTGATAAGTAAGACAGTTTTCTTTCCTGTTAAATATCAGTCTTACAGAAAGAAGCTTGGCGCCCCCTGCCTGATGACCTACAGCAGGTTAAGGGGCCTTGATCGACTGTCCACCGGCTAATAGATAGATAGACAGATAGATGGATGAAACTTTATTGACCCCTGGGGAGGGTTCCCTCGGAGGAAATTTACATTTCCAGCAGCATCAATTCAATAAAAATAAAAAATATTAAATATTAAATTATATTGTACTACAAAACAACTGCTAATGAACTATTGTTACCAGAGAGATGGCGTGTGGTCCTACACTTGGGAAGGAGCAGTCTATCACAGAACAGGCTCCTCTGGCTACGGATGACGGTGTGCAGAGGGTGACTGGCATCGTCCATGATGCTCAACAGTTTGTTAGACCACATTTGTGCTACACTTTGGGACTATTTACAACTGACCAAAGTTACTGTAGCTGTACACTGTGACGTCATTAGGTATTGATTCTTGATTAGAGGTTCAAGATGGTCATTTGTTGGGGGTAAAGATACCTTGGTTGGCAGGTAGAGAGGCATTTAACAGTGCTGTGCAGATATTGTTTTTTGATATTTTGATTTCAGCGTACAGTATATATTTTGTATGTATTTTTCTTCACTCTTGAAACATCCTTGTAGAATGCTTGTTGTGTTTGAGGTTTAACAGCATGTCATATCTTTTTACTGCTGAACCACAATTACCATTGTTGAGTTTACTTTACTGGTCATCCATAAGTTTACATTGATTTACTATCATCATTCATAAATTTATAATAAATAATCAATTATATAGAGATCGGCTCCAGCTTGACCCTTAACAGGATTAAGCGGTAGAAAATGAATGAATGAATGAATAATCAATTATATATAATAATAAGTAAATAATAATATTTTTAAATGTATTATTATTTTTCTTCTCTCAGTATTCTCCCTGTTCAGCTACATTATTGACAGTATTATCTTGTAATGCACCATAATGTCTTCATTAATTTCCTGTGCGCATGTACCTTAATTAATTTAGAATGATGCGGTAAATCCCCCAAAAGACAGAAAGTTGCACACATCCGTGTAATAACTGTCGTAAAACGGTCGTGAAACAACATGACGGCAACTGAACCGCTTTACGGACAGGGTTTTACAACCGTGGTGACGGCTGGCTTCTGTCCTTGGAAGGATGTGGTAAACATGTGAGTGTTAACTCTGTTATAAATTATCCTCTCTCATTGTAACCAATCACTGAGATAAAGGGGTTTCACAGTTGTGTTTTCGGGTCGGTACTGTTTTTACCGTTTAGAGTTTGACTGACAACTTGGTAGTGCCTAAAACAGTGTATTATGTCAGTGTATTTGAATGGAACTGTTTATGCACTTTAGCCTTTAAAAGACATCAGCATAAATATAACGCTCTAAATGTATAAAGGTGTGTTAATACCAACCCCCCGGGCGTCATTTAAAATGTTTGCCTCATATCCGGAATACTTTGCTATGTATATAACTCAAGCTATTGCTAATTATTAGCTAGAGATTTTCTTTACCTAGATTGGACTGGAACATAACATTAACATAACATAGATTGCTAGACATGAAAACAAGAGACTGTCAATCACACATTTGAAAAACAATTAATTCTGATCATTGATAAGGTTGATGTTACTGCCTGAAGGACTTTAAAAAGAGAGGAAGCTGTGTCTGTTGAGAAGTGGTTTAGTACCTGTGTATTCTTACAGATCTGGTGATTTACTCCTAAATGCACCATGCTCCTCCTTCACAGATGCTATGTACTGAAGTCTGCTGCACCCCCGCCAAGGAGAAAATCCTGACATGGCGTCTCGCCTCTTCAAGTACTCTGCACTTCTTCAGAAGTACCGCACTCCGCTGCTTGTCGTGAGCTGTGGTGGGGTGTTTGCAGCCAATATATGTTACCATGTTTTTCCTGAAGTGTCCTATCGCCAGCTGTATCAGGCCTGGAACAAAGGAGAACCAGCCACTTTATCTCAAAATCTAGAGGATCTTTTCCAGCAGGTTGTGAGTGTGTGAGTGTGTGTGTGTGTGTGTGTGTGTGTGTGTATGTGTGTTGGCAGTTGATTATTTAAAAGAACTACTGTATAAATAATCTGTAACTTCTATGTCTGTTGTCATCGCTGGCATTATAATGAATACAATTTACATGTACATGACAGCACACCTGAAGTACATACGTATCTAATTGACATAAAACCATAAATAAACAAGAAGACGCTTAAAATCTGCATTTTAAAGTTTGTTGTTTCCCTAGGTGTTGAAGGATTATGGAATCACCTCAACCAAGAATTTCTCTGCCTTCGCTTCGTTTGGGTTCCATCCCGTTGGCGCTGGTGTCCCGTGGCTCCCTGCAGGGGCCCATATTGGTATCCCAGCTAACTTCAACTGCACAGCTGATGACCCGAGTGCAATCACCAACCGCAGCATTTTAATCAATGGCAAATTAGTGGAGTGGAGCAGTGATGCAGGCTCTTTGCTAAAGGAGGCACTGATTTTTTCCCCTAATGCACAGAAGTTTGCTATAGCAAGGGAGGTGGCCCGTTTGCAGTCTGGAGCGCCTGTTCTGCAGGCTACTGTGGCCCCGTTCTGCCTGGCTGGAGTTTGGATGTACAGTGTGGTGCTAAAGCAGGTGTTTGGGCTCCATGCAGGGCCTGCTCTGTTTCGTGGAGCTGTGAATGTTCTGGCGCTGAGTCTTGGTGCCATCTCGTACTTTCTCACCTCGGACGCTGTCCACCAGTGGATAGACTATAGCTCAGATAGACATGCAGCTGGAGTGTCGCGTGGTTATGCCAAAGGAGGGGTAGAGTTTTATGACCAGATTTTGTCCAGAAACAAGATTTTGCGCTCGTTGATGGGCCAGAAGGGAGAGGAGATGTATGCCCCCAGTGGGAACTTGTTTCCTGCTCACCTCCTTCAGTTGAAACACACACCATACACCTCAAGAAAGGAAGGGATCCTTGCTCTGCTAAAAGAGGAGAAAGTTTGAAAACAAGGACTGTTTTGTTGAAAAGTAAAATCTGTGTCACTGGAGCTCATATACACGGTTGTAAATGTCCTGGAAAAAAATTGTTGACTTGAATGGGGTATAATGATCCAAGTTTTTGTAATTAGTGATAAAATAGGCCAAAAGAATTTGTAATCCTATTTTGTGCATTTTCTGTAACATGAATTCCGAAGTGCAAAACAATTCACATTACAAGATCATCTTGTACTGCTTCTAATATTTCGTGCTCAGTGGGGCGAGTGACTGCCGGTATTTAACAAATAATTTTGGATCCATTGTGCAAATAAACTGTTTTTTGAAGTGGTCAAATCAGCTTCATTACTTCTTTGAAGTAGATTCTTTTACCGGACCAACATTCCACTGTTAGGTTGAGGTCTGGATACTGCAAAGGCCTGCAAAAAGTAACTGCAAAAACAATATTCTTTTCAATAAATACAAAACTTTTCATATTACACATAGTTTTATTATCCTAAGTAATACTAATTTCTAGGAGTTTCTCCTTCCTATTTTAAATTCTGTAATTAGTCCTTTATGCTAATATCACTAGGTCATTTCTCCAATCAGTAAGGCAGGCAGGATTTTTATGTTAACATTTGTATCTTTTAGTAGAAATCTAAAGCCATATCCAAGCAGTGAGTCATCTCACACAGCCGCTGTATCCAATGTTAAGGAAGCAATTATAATATCAAGCTGCTAAATACCATCTTTCCCTCGAACAATTTTATAAAGACACTGCCTCATAACATTTAGTCATCTGTTAGTCTGTTTATGCATAACCTCTAATTGATTATCTAACAACACTGCTATAATAAACATTACTGTTCATTTATTCAGCTCAGCTCAGGCCTCAAATAACCTTCATGGAGAATAACATTATGTACCCATACATCATTTACATGACCCAAACTAATTTGTTTGGAGATAATATCCTTAATATGTAGCTTACTGTGACAAGGAGCTCATAATATAACACCCAAGTTCCCTGAGGTTGTGCATGTGCATATTAACAAGGTTCAGATATTGTGTATTAATTACGTTACTTCCCGTGTTCCCAGTAGATTAAACTAAATATAGAAGCTTGCAATTAACAGTGTTGCAGACAGATATGCCTTGACACTTTTTACATCACTGTCCTCAGGGAGACGTTGCATAGAAACAGCGACAAATTGAACTTCTTTTCCTTGTATCGGGGGAAAGGGATGGAAACTAAAAGGTGCATATTTTGATCAAATCTGGATAATAAAAAGCATGAAAGATGACAAAACTGGCAGAATGAAAGAAATGTTCTTAATCATGCAATACTCTACATGTGTCTCTGACCGAGAATCCAGATCCATGGTTGTGCAGCAGATTGTAAACTCTGTAACATTCACTGAAAATATAACTGAATATGTGAACTCTATATTCTCACAGTGAGAAAACTATCCTTGGCAATCAGGTCAAGCACAAAAGGGGATGGAAAAGGGAATAAAGACAAAGACACAAAAGCTTGACTGGCTGGTTGAATTTGTAGATCCACGCCATCATCTCTCTGTATATAAAGTGGCTTTTGATACATGCATCTGAACAACACTGGGCTTATTGTCTTGCTATCATCGCTCCGCTTCATCGACTTACTTCATTGTTCGCCCCACTGAGTAACTGTACAATGGACCATTGTTTGTTGCACTGTAGAATGTGTTTTAAGCCACTGGAGGTCAGTACAGCCCACATTACCACTCACTGAATTTGCTACAGTACTTTCTTTTACTTGCAATGTCTGTTAAATACGGGGCTACTGGTCTATTGGGTCTGGATGAGCAGGAATACTGTATACTTGAAGAAACAAAAACAACAATAATTCTCAATTTGTACCTTCTATAGAGACAGAGCTATTTTGCCCCTCTCTCCTTTTTCTCTGTGTGCATGTATATGCATTAACATAATAATAATAATATCAATGATAAGGTACACTGCATTCTGACTACAAATTTTCTGGCTGCAAATGCACTTGAAAGGTTATGTATTCAGCAAATCGGAGCATTTTCTTTGCAGTAAAATGATGTCTGAATCTTATTGTAATTTTGACATATCTTGATATCGGTGTCTGTGTCCAGACTGTGATAGTAGAAATGTTTTCGACTGGCACAGACTTCAAATACATGTACTGTTGTTGTGTTGTTTCTGTGGACTGTGTTGAAGTATTAGATTAAGATCCAATGCTAGAAAAAATACATAAATAAACATGGCTAATTGTGGTGTGTAATTGTAAGAAAGATAAACTATAAAAATAACCACATCAAAATTAGTTTACTTACTTACTCCTGTTACTTCTACGTGGTCCATGTTTTCCCAGCCAAAGGGTGAAAAGGGTTGAAGAACCCCTGGGTCTAGATTTTGCAGCAGTTCTACCTGGGTGCGCTCAAAACCAAACAGCGCGCCTCCCGCTCCGAGGCCCCGCCCCTGTGCGCCGGCTTTGCGCCATTACGTCGCTGTAGCGCTGAGCGCTGCGGTGCAGGCAGGCAGGCGGCGGAGCAGCTGCAGAGACCAGGGAGCGCTCACAACAACGGACACGCTTGTGTTGGGGAAAGGCAGACACGCAACATTCGCCAATTCGCTGGTTTTATTCCCACAAACTCGCCCCCGAGACCTTTTGCTGATTGCATTCCTTCATTTGTTACGCATGCGTGGGATTCTAGTTCACATTGTGTCGACCTGAAATGACTGCTGGTGGTCGCGTCTAGCCAATGGTTACTGCGGGGGCTCCTGTATTGTGGATTATCCGTCGTCGCCGAGCCAGTCGCATGGTCGAGCCCGGAGGAGGCCCCGCTCTGCTGGATGGATGTGTGTGAAGCAGCGCCGGACTCCGAGTACTGATGAAGACGGTGATAGTGATGATGCTCGGGTTTCATCGGCAGTGGGTGAACTGATCTTGGATGTTCGGGGTACATCGCCCCTACACAAACCATTTCCTCATACAGCAAACATTATAGTGCTTAAAAACTGGACACCCCTGGAGCAGTTTATGACGGTAAGAACGACACTCGTCCACAGGCCACCAGCTTTTACAGCCAACTGACGTTAGCTAGCAGCAGCTAGCCTAGCGCTGTCACTTTTATCCAAGTTGCTACCCGCAGAGCTACGTTGCCTAATATTGCGAAATAACATTGGGATATCGCGTTAATTCCACCTGTGCTTGTTTGCGTGTGACCGCGCTAAAAATAAATAGACAGCCATAATAAACATTTTACTCCATAACCAGTAATAGCCAATGCTGTGTAGCCTGCTTGTTAGCTAGCTGTTTCCTAGCCCATTCAATATCTCACAGTTTACTTTGCGTAGCTGCGAAACAGCAGCTAATCTAGTGTTCGTGGTATTGGTGATGAGCCGAAAGCTTCATTGAATTAGCAAAACTTCCTGTGGTCGACACATATAATGTAGTTAAATGGGCCGTTAATGGCTCATTCATTGCATCGTGCACAATAAGCCCTTTAATGACAGGGTCCAAGTTGGCGTTCAGAGGAACCAGCGCGGCGTCATCTGTGCTACCGCGGCTCCACACATGACATAATCTTTAATCTCCTGCAGAAGCCAGTGATTTGTGATTATCGAGACTTTGCATCGCCCCGTTCCGCCGCGAGTATTGTTTAAGAGAACCGATGTGATTGCAGAACAGTCGAGCCTAAATGGTAAATGCATACATCGAAATCAGACGATTCACATTGATGTGGATGAGTGTGTGTGTGTGTGTGTGTTTTGGCCATTCATTGATGAATGGCTGCTGAAGCGCTGTTTGATACCTCTGCTCTCATGTACGTGTCCCATCCAGGAGATGTGACAGAGCTGGGCCTGTGTGGATAAGCAGCTTACACCGAGTCAGCCTGCACTTTACCTGTCTATCGGTCATTATATGTTGTTTATGTGAGGTAAAGGGTAGAACAGCTGTTAGCTGTGCGCTGTTAAGCAATGGATGTCAGGGTTTTGCTGTGATGAGGCAGGCGCCCTCTTTTTTTTTCTCGATGACGTAATCCTCCACCATCCGTGCCACATATTTTGGGTCGCATTCGGCTCCTCCGCTGCCTGCTGCTCCTCAGTCTGCTGCCGCTGCTCACATCACGGGGACGCTGCTCCGTCCTGTCCGTCTCCTGTGTCTCTCCACCCTGCGGCTCTCCCAGTCGCATCGTAGCGGGACCTCAGCGAGGTGCTGTGGAGGAGGGAGCTGTGGGTATCATGCTGTAGCAGGGTTTAGATCTCCAAGCGTTCATCCACAATCAGCCTCGGCCCCACAAGAGTGAATGGTGATCCGATCCCCAGGGATCTGTGAGCACCAGAACCACCACCCCCATCCCAAGCCCTCCACCTGACTGCATACTGAGCATAGGCTACAGACCCCCAAAATGATTCTACCCTAATTATTATTTAATAATGCCAATGGTACAATTGAAAAATACATTATTCCTACCCTGATCCCTACTTTACCAACATAACCACTCAGAAATCCCAAATACATTCCTGCAGCTAGAGCCCGGCTAGAATATAAGAGGGGGATCAGGTCCTTTTCACCATCATGAGGCTGTGGTGCTGGTACCCAAACATGGCCATGTAAAGGAGTAAAGTTTCTCTGCATGAGCTGTATATACGGGTTTACTGGTTTTATTTCAAGGCATGTTATGAATGCATACCTGCTGCGCTGAACAGAATTCTGGATTGAACTAAACGTCTTTGCCATTGTTCTGTCCAATCCTTAAGAGGTGCAAGGACACAGCTGGTGAAGATTAAATTGCCTGTGGCAGTGGCCCTGTGTTACTTGAAACTGTTACACCTGAACCAGCTTTTCAAACCGTTTCCAACAGAAGTGTTGTTTTGTGAGACAGGGAGAGGACCGCTAGAAAAGAGTGAGGGGAAGTAATACTGCAAAGATATGGATAGAGAGGAACGGAGGAAGGAAAAAAGAAGGGGCACCGATGTGGCAGAGGTTAATAACATTAAATACACCTGCTGTCAGTAGGCTGGAGAACCCCATGAAAGAAAGTTAACTCCCTGGGGGAGTTAACTGTGGATATGTAACTTAGCCTCCCTCGTGTCCACTTTGTTTTCCCCAGACCATGCAAACGCTCTCTCATAGTGCCATTTGAGCACACGCATCTGTTGCCCAGTCGAGAGGATGCATAAAGATCACAACCATCTTCTAAAACATCATAAACTGACCCACATTGCAATGTGGTCAAAGGTTAACCATTGTTCTTGTTAGTTTGAAAGGTCGGGAGTTGTGTTTACACTAGTGGGATGGGCTGCGGGTACAGAATGGAAAGAAATGTGTGAAACGTTGTCTGTTCAAAGTTTGTGTATAGTGTTTACCAGAGCTTGTGCAGAGTCAGTGGATACGAGTGAGAGAATCTTTATAAATGTGAAGGGTGTTGTCTTGATTCTCACTCTGAGATTTAGCTGCCGTCTTGTCATTGTCTTTCCAGCGTTTCCGCCTTTCTCGGCAGCTTCTCACCTCTTTGGTTTGACTTTTCCACTTTCGCCTTTACTGTCGATCTCTGTTCGCTGACACCTTATTTCTGGTTAGTGTCAATGTTATAAAGACACACCCTTCCACTCTGCATGGTGTTGAGTAGTGCTGACAGGTTAGTATTGGTGTGAACTGACAAGTGTAAAAGTACTGCTAGCTGTGAGCTGCAGGGAAGATACATTGTCAAGATCCAAAGATGGCACATTTCTGTATTTTATATAAGTAGGCTTAGGATCCTGGCTAAAAGTACAATGGGAATTTTTTTTTAGTATTTTCCACCCTCTCACCACTCGAAATGTTAATCTGACTATGAATATATTTTACACAGTGGTTCATTTTTATCTTCACTGGTTTGATATTAACCTTCTAAAACCCTCTTCTTTATTTGAGTGACACCCGGCTCCTTGTGACCCAGGCTTGTTAGACCAATTCAGTTCTACCTCTTCAGACAGCTCACAGTGCGGCTTGTATGCAGGAAGTAATGTAAGCTTACTCACTGAACGGCATATAAAGTTTTCACATAACATGGCACAGGGCTGCAGCGCTCACTGATCACCAGTGTTGTGATCTAGCCTCAGTTCTTTCATTATGTCTTGACTGGCACTGCTTAAGTGAACCAGCGCAACCATTCACTTAAATATTCAGCGCGACAGCTCTCACAGCCCAGCTCGTTAGTGTCAGTTTGCTGGGGTGGATATGGCACAGCTCTGTAGCAAAACTCATCTCCCAAGCCCCAAACACAGCTGTGTTTACCATGTACTAGACACCATAGCCACTGAATGCCATCACAGAGGTGTCTTAACTGATCGAGATTTTCAAAATATAAAGCTAGTGGAACCGTATTAAGAGTGATGGATTTTGACTGGCTACAAGAAAGAGCTATATCAAATATGGATGCATCTGTCACGCTCGTAGCACGGCAGTCTCATTACAGTTCAGAAAGTAATAGAGAAGACTTGTGTGTTATTTGCTGCATGTGAACACTGGGACAAAAATAACAGTAGCCTTGTGAATTGAGTGAGTGATTGGGGGTAGATTTACTCCAAGGAGGGAAACAGCCTTATTTTATTGCAGAATAAACAATGTGTAATCGTAGTCAGACAGCTGTAGTATTGTGTGTTTAGAGTATGAGCCGTTTCTGGGAATTAAGGAATCTGATGAATATATTTGTTCCACTTAAAGGTTTGATTTTAAATGCTTTGTAGGACCCCCCCCCTCCTCTCTCTCTCTCTCTCTCTCCTGCTCATTGGCATATCTGGATCAGCATGCATAACTAATCAGTTGAAACTGCATAATATGGTAATGGTGTTCTAAGTTAGTGGAGAGCCATAATGGTTTGATTAGTTCTAACCGCATGTTGTTTTTCCACAGTGACATATCCTGTACTGCACACAAACACATTCACACAGACACACACACAGAGAGGGAGAGAGTCTTGTGACTTTGCATGCATGATATCCTTCTTTCCTGAGATTAGTTTTCTGTAAAGTTAACATGCTGTACTCATAGCCGTTGTAGTAATAGTTGTTATCACACTATCGCCACCTAAGTTCAGTAACCTAATAATGCAGGGCTACATTATATTGACAGAGCCATGAGATTAAGCAAGTGAGCATATGTTTAGGTGCCGTGAGATGGACCTATCTTTCCGTGCAGGGGTTAGATTAAAATAACAGAACAAACACGCATTAAAGGATTAAAATTATTATTTATAATCAGTAGTTGTGAGATGGATAAATGCTTCAATGGTGCTCTGATAAGAGGGGGGATGGTAGAGGGAACATTGGACAGGCAGACAGGTCTGGAGGTAACCGATTGTAGTGTAGGTTTACAGAAGTAAAATGAATACATAACAAACAGTAACTCATATTGGGAGATAAGCACGTTGTTTCAGCTCTACTTTTATATCTTTCCGGAGATGACAGATTGGAGATGACTGAATCTCAGGGATGAATTTTCCTCTTTATTCTCTTTTGTGCGATATTTATCCTCATTAGACAAACAGGTGAAATGACCTGTAACTTTTGAGAGTCTTTTCTCATTGTGAAAACAAATAACAATGGTTGAAATGTGCCAGTTTGTGATGATTTAACTGCTCAATTCTTGTAATTCCCGCTTGTTTTCTTCAAATGTACATTCCCTTCTCGTCACATTTCTCCTCAGCTTACCAACTCGGACCTCTTTAGGCTGCAGGGTTTGGTATTAAGAACCAGTTTTAACCAGTTCATTGCTGGGGTGTAGTCAAACCTGAAACGCTGATGAACTCCTGGCCAGCTGGAGCTGCTATCAGCTCCATTTAATCACTGGCGTTTTTTGTTTGCTTCAGTGACACATACTTTTGTCTGTAATCTCCACTTTTTAATTGGATAGCTGAATTGAATATTTGATCTTTTGTCTTGGCTTCTTTTTTGAGATAATGTCGAGTAGCCAGGTATTATTGGCAAACATATAGTCATATAAAGTCATGTGTTAAGTTTGGACCCAATTTAAATCAAAATGCATGT
Source organism: Trinectes maculatus (assembly GCA_016785345.1). Classification (NCBI taxonomy): domain Eukaryota; kingdom Metazoa; phylum Chordata; class Actinopteri; order Pleuronectiformes; family Achiridae; genus Trinectes; species Trinectes maculatus. Next base: position 135,846 of record JAFBJQ010002247.1, read on the forward strand.
TAACAACAAGATTCCATGCGTGGTGGAAGTTCATATCTTGAAAATGAATCTTCTGGAACCAGAATGGGATTCTTCCCTTTTTTCACCTCCACAACTCCATGTCATCTCTTATTTGGCCATTTTCATCTGATCTGAGAGAGACTCCTCTCCTCTGCAGCCCCACCCCCACCTTTACACTCCTCAGGTATGTGAGTACAGCTGGCTCCTTACTCTTTACTCAAGAATTATGCTGGAGTGCATGTTTTGGCTTGTCCACCCGTCCCGTTTTCACCCCAAAACACTACAACACATTCAATCCTGTATGCACAGGTAGATGTAGGGACAGCATTTCCTAAAGGTGCAATGTGCCCATTTTAATCTGTTGCACGCAGTCTGAGCTTAGTATGCACACGCAATGCTTGTTTGTACGTCAGCTTTGGATCCTCAGGTCTGCCTTTGAAACAGCTGCTTAAAGAGCCTTGAATACCTCAGAAGGTCAAAGGACGCAGTTGCTTAAGAACAGTGGGCCAGAGCCAAAAATGGTTGGTCCCCATGAGATTTGCCAAGGTGCACTGTTTTTCTTAATGCTGTCTATTTCAGTTCCTGAAAAGTGGTGATATTACTGGCTATAGAACATGACCTCTCTCATACATATGAGCAGTATTGGTTACATTTACTGTAAGAATAGCCATTTTGGTTTCATTGGTCATTTAAAAAATGCAGAAGCAGAAACTTGTGACTTTTTAAACTTTGTAAATGTTCCCAAAGCTATAGTTTCCTGCCCTCTTTTCAGGCAGGCAGTGTGTTTTTGTGTGACACTTGACAGAGTTATTTCTAGAAGATCAACAGTTTACATGGTAAAACCTAGTTTTATCCGCTGCTTGTTTTGCTTGGAGATCTAGAAAGGAAACGCAAGGGATTTCATATCCAACTCAAACACAAGCAGACAGAGCATTCCAAAAACACAGGGCATCTGTACTGCTGCTTCTATTTCATATAGCTTTCAGTTTCTGTCAATGCCTCCTTCTTGTACATTTACCCCCCCACCCCACTTGAATCCTAAATTGTGTCTCTCTATAATTACCTCAGTTGCAGTCAACAGATGGGTGCTGAATGGAGATGTGCGAACATGTTATCGCTCTACATGTGAGATGATGCAGGGAAGAAAGCAAAAGGGAAGAAGGTTTGACGACACGTGTAGAGCTATCCGGTTACAAAGACTGGTAGGCATGTTTTTTAGGAGGGTGTTTCCACCCATGTGAGCTTGGATTGCTCTGAACAGCATGCACACAAACATTCATGCTCCCCTGTTGACATCTGGGCCTCAAAGCCTAGATATGATCCTTTCCCAAAATGAATGTTTTCCTTTATTCGTTAGGGCCCAATTCTTGAACTTGCTAGCTGCATTTTCCCAATGTCATAAATGACTGGGCAATGTCCTGAAAATGTTGTTGTGATACTAGTAAGTATTTTTCTCCAACAGATTTCTGTCATAGAATGGAAAATATATGTTTGAATGGATAATTACATAATAGCCTAAGGTCACACAAGTGTAACACTTCTCTTTGGGTTGTTTTCAGCATTCAGCTCAACTCAGCACGGTACAGTACGGCGCGCTTTGCACGCTTTTCCACTAGGTCCCAGTGCCTGAAAACGGTGCCAACATTGGGACCACACAGCTGTGGTTCCAAATGTGCTCAGTCGTGCCGAAAACTGACATCAGCGGGCTGCTTGGCAGGATTGGTCCAGTGGCGGTCATGTGTGTTGCGTCACCCATCAATGTGAGGAGCGGGAGAACGTCCACGCCAACTGCTGGCCGCGATGCATAAGCGAACATGCAAGCATGTTCGGGTGTGCTGCAGTTTTTAGTTGTTGTGGCGCAAGCTAATATCGCAAGCATATATGCTTGGCGTCTACTTTAGAGGTAGTGGGTAGACTCCATCCACATACTGACACTACTCCATGGAAAACCAAGCATATCGTGTTGAGTAGTGCCGTAAAGTACCGTGCTGAGCTGACCCTAGTGGAAAAGCACCGTTTGCGTACTAGAAACCAAACTGATGACAAGGCTGCAATAAAACTTGCACTTTAGTGGTAATGTTACCATAAAACCCTAGTTTTCCAGTCTTCCATTACTGTATTGCTAGAAACTTGACTGTATCTAATTAGTGTGGTGAGGAACCCAAGCAATCCTACTTTGTTTTAGCTTGGCATTAATTGTGAGTGTTGCATTGAGTTTTATAGCCAGATGGCTAAATTCACAGTTGATGTGCATGATAATTAATAATAGTCATCTTCCCAGTGTGTGAGCTTGTTCAAATGTGCTTATTCGTTGTGCTGTCAACTTATCAGCCTTTCAGTCTATTGATCTACTCTAATGTATGCACTGTATCCACTTGTTTTTCTTCTGTGAGTATTTGTGACTGTTTGGCTTACAGCGGTTCTCAAGGAAAAACAATTGCAATTTGTTCTCTGTCGGAAAAACAAATTGCAGTCGATGGGATTTTGCACTGTCTCTCTCTGTGTGTGTGTGTGTGTGAGAGCTTATATAGAGACTTTGTGTTCACAAGAAGAATGTATGTGAAATGGACAGTCATACCTGTAGACAGTCTTTGTGTTTGTGTGTGCTGATGAAAGGACAGAGCTCAGAGAACATGACTCTGTGTGTGTGTGTGTGTGTGTGTGTGTGTGTGTGTAGCCTTGCTGCTATTTTCTGGGGCAGCCTATCAGGCAGGGAGGCAGCGGGGAGGGATAATAACAGAAGCTGTTAGATTCTTGTGGTTTCTCTGATTTCAGCATGAGGCAGGGGGGCTGGTTCTGGCTGACTCACGGCTGCCCTGCCTGCTTTGTGTCCATCAGCCTCTGAGCCAGCACAGCCACTGCTAGCCAGAGGACAATACGTGACATTTCTTGGACACTTTAATCTAAGACACATTAATTACAGGACCATGAATGTTTACATATTTTAGCACCCCGTGCTCAAGCATCAACCATGCAACTGATAACAGGGGCTAAGCCACCACTGTGAGCAGCAACAATAATTTCAGTTTATAGTCTCTCAGTTAGGGATGGTCCTCAGGCCTCCTCAGGCACAGGCAGTTACAGACGTTATGTCTGAGAACTCATTTAGATAGCAAATAGCTTGCTTTGTGTCTACTTATGTTTCAATACAATTGCAGTGTATTGATTTTCAGAGCTGGTGATAAATTGTCATAGCTACATGAACGTAACCAAGCACTCACACAATCCCTGCATTGATCAACTACAAGAACAACAACAGCTTCTGTCCAAATCTGGCTGTGTATATTGGTTGGGAGCAAATGGTATGCTGTTGTGTTTATTGTTGTGTAGTTTTTTGCTTGGTGGCTTTCAGTCCACAGTCCATTTTCCATTCAGTTACATCATTACTCTGAAGTCCAGTGTATTTCATTGGTTCATTTAAGCCTTCACTTAGGTCTGGGGTTGCTGTAATCTTCTTTTGTAAAATCTGATTTATGTGGAGCAGGCTAGCCATGTTTGTCAAACCCGGTTTGAGGTTGTTGCACTGTTGTTGCGCAGTCAGGCCAGTGCTGTAGAGGAAATGCCATCTGCGAAGTACAACAAATGCATAACCGGCGCTTGCCTACATACAGCACCACATTATTAAAAAATAAATGTATTTTGTGAAATATATTGCTATAGAGTACACATGGACATTCCAAAAAGCCTGATGTTTGATTGAATATTTGTAGCTGTACTTGCAGTGGTTTGCATTGCTGCAGCTTAACACACAGAAGCCCCTGCTTCTGAATATACATATATATATATATATGTATTTGGTGAGTTTAGTAAGCGGCTTTATTGTGATCCAGTGTTTTGTATGAATGCTGTGCCGGCGCTGCCAGAAAGCTGTGACTCTTGTGTCAGGATGTTGACAGTGAACTGGGCTAACTGATGCAAGCGGAACTAAAACTCTAAACTAAAAAATCAGGTGTTTGAGTTAATACAGCTGTATTTTTTGTAGGAGGGACGATGTGGCCCCATAAGCAGATTAATCCAGTCACATATCTTTGCCTTCAAACCTCAGAACATGCAAAAAAATGGACATACCGCTGTCTCAGTATTTTGCAGCAGTAACACCCCTTATTTTCTACAGTGTTAAAACATTGTGCATGAGTATGAGGCGACTGTCAGGTGGGCCCACGCTTTCCTGTTTTGGCTCTGTTTACGAACCACAATGTGTTCCGCTCACCTCCATCTCTTCATCCTCATCTCTTCATGCAACCTGTGGTACAGAGACATCCCCTAACACCTCTACCACACACATGCCTCTTGTTATATGAGCTATAAAATACATCAAAACAAGCTGTGTAATCGTCGACTTCAGTGTTGAATTGCCTCTGCCTCCTAAATGTAATGTATTTGTCCTTCTGGCTGTACAATGGATCATTATCTGGGTTTTATATTAGCTGTGTTGGTGACGATCATGAAATAACAATAATAATGGTTTAAAACTGAGATTCTGGTGTCCTCAGTTATGCATCTAGCAAAATTCATCAGTAAAATGGAGTAGACTCTATGCTGTACCTACACAAGTCCCAGCACACACACACATTCACAGGCCACACTGGAGATGGCTTAGTAAAAACCCCTACAAGGCAACAACTGTTTCTCTCAAATGTGAACACTTACGGTGTAATACTTCTAAAGAGACCTTGAGCAAACTCATTGCTGAATGTGAAAAATGAATCAGGCATAGTACACTCTTGTCTGGACCTGAGCACTTGATGGCCTTCTGGTGTAAGAATGGCCCTGAGATTATGGACACATTTCAGAACAGCTCCCATCAGTGGCAGAAGAACTCCAGTGGATTATGTGTAAGAAAAAGGCTCAAGATGTGTGATGGGTAATGGATAATACATGAGTTGGGTATGATGAGCGAAGTCTTGTTTGGTTTAGTAGTATTATTTATTTAGTTGCATTATCTGTATTGTTTACTGAGTAACAAACTGAATTTGTTACCTCAGTGTTACACAAATCACGCCTTTACATTGGGAAAATCAGAGTTTTTTTAAATTTCAAAAACGCACAGTGTGAAGCAATTTAATACTTATTCTAGCTTAAGTTCTAGTATTTTATCTAATTTTTCAATTGTTCTGCCAATCAATTTCGGTTCTGATATGTAGTGCCAGTTGCAAACAAGATTTAAGATATTTACTTTTTTACAGAAAAATCAAGGTAGTATTTTCTTTTGAATTACTCTGATTCTTCAAGCACTTGGGCTTTTTCTTATTATGACCTGCATGAGCAGCCTTGATGCATGTGAGAACTGCTTTCACGTGATCAGCATCAGATTGCTAATTCCCTGTGCAACCCTGTTCTTATTTCTTTTTTGTTTTTTTTGTTTGGAAAATTTGATGCAACACTCTGACTTCCCTCTTTTCTGCCTTTTGTCATACATCTGCATAGGCATATGGCACATTTATCCATTAGGGACGCACAGCTCTTATATAATTTCGAACCAAATATAATTGGAGCTGTTAGAACCTTTCAACAGACATTTGCAGTTAGCACTGAGAGCCTTGATAATGACTCTGATGTGTGTGCATGTGGATGGTATTCAGCACATACACACAGTGCAGGCAAACCTCCTGTCAGCTTAAACGCAATGATTAAAATGCAACAGTCAACATGGGCTCACATGCACATAGTTATTACCTACAAGTATGTATACTTTTGCTTGTGCATATACTGGATGTGTACATTTCTTTCTCTTAACAACGTCAAGGGAGCCTTTATATCCTAATGAAGAGAGGCTGATTAGCCTGCTGCTTATTGATCCTGCATGCTCTCACTTGCCTAGAGTGGTGCTGGATCTTTTACCAAGTGGAGTACTTATAGACCATCATTGTAAAGCTCTGTCTGAAGTACAGCTGAACTTCTTACTGAAAGACAATGGCAAATGGCCAAAAACGCTTTCCCTCTTCATTGTAATGTACGTAATTTTGCATTTAAGTTATCTGACCATTAAAAAAATAGAACAGCATGACAAGAATCATTTTCTCACATGAACCTAAGAAATATCTGGAGCATCTGGTGAAGATGTTGTTTACACATACAACACATAATTGGGACTTATCAGTGTGAGTTGTGTTCTCATCCACTGGAAACGCTCTGGTTTAGCTAAGGGTCGGAGCATGCAGGAGCCCAGTGACACTGAATGCTGCTGCAAGAGAAAAGATGAAAAACAGAATACATTCTCAGGACAAAGACCTTCTCTGTTTACTCACTGGCTCGACTGGACAGTTAACTAAATATCAGGGAACTGACAGTCAGATCATTTGCATTCACACATACAGCTCCAGTGTGTAATGTCCAGAAAATGACACACTCTGAACACATGTTCAAAAGCAACTTTGAAAATAACAGTTAAAAAATCTAAGGTCAAAAACATGGTGATCCAAAATAAAGTTCATTTTCAACTCCGTGGCCTCAGTTTTGTAGGATTGTTTGTCAGGAATAAATGTTTTTGTCGTCCTGAGTCATGTAGTTAAGCTGCTATGTCCCCTAACTTCACCCTAGTGGCAGCAAGGAGGGGGTGTGCCTAGTACAAACACCTGGCCTCCCTGCTGGTGGGGCAGGAATGTGCAGGGCTGAGGTGGATGCGGGTTGAAATTTGCAGAACATGACCCCTGGTAACATTTAAATGCGCCAGTTTCAGCAGAAAGGAAGAAATATGGAGGGAATGTGCTGCTATAATCAAATCTGTTTCTGTTTTTTGTGTGTACTGGATTGTCTGTTATGTGCATGTACATTGATGTTAAGCATATGACCTACTGTTACATCACTGAGTTAATGCAATTCTGCAACTCTTATTTTCCACTCTACATTTGAAATACCTTTGTTTTTCCCATGGCATTGAAGTGGTACTAAATAACTTGTGTGTTTATAGAATCACTGTCCACTATGACAAGCTCCACCAGTCCGTCAGTCTAGGGATAGTTGTCATTTAGTTCAGTAGCTTTGTACTGAAAAGGATCCCTTCTATAGGGAGGCTATAAGGAACAACGACGCATAAGTGAATATGCAAGCATCTCAAACACACACAGCGTGTATATTTTAGGAATCAATAGCAATAACTGTTGTTATAATGATTGTTGCGTTCGGTTGTGCTGTTGTTTTTAGTTGTTGTGGCGCAAGCTGTTGTCACAAGCATATGTGCTTGGCGTCTACTCCAGAGGTAGTGGGTAGACTCCAACCACAACTCCGCACACGTAGTGACAGTACTCCATTGTAATGGAAAAATACCAAAGCTTGGTAGGAAGTTTAGGAAATGTTATATACTGTATTTATATTATAGATCTCCCTGTAATAACAGTGTTGCTTCACTGTTAAAGGATCCATACCTGTTTGTTGCAATAACAGCTTTGTTGGAATATTAAGAGAAATTATGATGCAACAGTGTGCATCTCTGTGTTTTACATCAGTTACTGAACCTCCTGTGTGTTTGTATATTTTTCAGGGCTTAGACTGTTGGATCATTTATTCAGTCGCTGTTGTTGGACAGTGTTACTTGACCACTGTACATGAATATTTGCGTAAGAAATAGTTGGATGTAAATGTGTTTACGGAGCACCAACAGGGTGTTGCTGACAGTAATAGGTGAAAGCAGGAGACCACTGCTGCTCGCCAGCCACCACTGTGACCTTTGTGCAATATGTAAATTTAAACCATCAGGCAGAGGCATAAAAACCGAGATGTGTAGTCAGAATCATGTCACTGTCCATGGATTCATACTAAAAGTTTCACACGCATCTTTCTAACTAACTAATTTTATAGGATGTAGTGAACACTCCAAATCTACAGTTTGGTTTAAAGTTTAAACCTTGTTGGTTTTAATGTGGCTAATTTTCTGCAGTGTCGGCATATATTGTTTATCTAACTGTTGTTCAGCCATCACTGGACTACAGTACTCATGTATCACATGGAGGGAGACAGTAATACAGCATGTAGTATTTACTAATATAGAGCTTTATCCTCAGATGTGCTTGTGTTGAAATTGTGGACCCAGATTGGTTACACCCCACCTGATTACTGGACACATTGAACTCTAATGTTGGCTGTATTAATATGTGTGTATTTGTTTGTGTGCTTGATTATTGCGTGAACTAGAGGAAACTTACATATTGCAATTTATTTTGAAGCTACTAACAGTTGCAACAACTAGTAGACAGTGTACTTTGTTGTTTGAACAAATTGAATACTAACTTTCCCCCCATGTTTGATCAAATCACAAGCCAAATATACAATGAAAATCCTGAGCAACTTTAGAAAATGCATAGTGCCATGTTGCAAAAACGGACACCTTTTAACATGATGAGCAGCGACCCCTCCTGTGCTTTCTGATTGGTTCTTATCAGGTGCCACGCCACCTTCAGCAGTGCATGAAAATCCCTGATAACCCTTACTTTCATTTTCATTCAGATTGGGGAGACTCTAAAATGACCATAGGTGTGAATGTGAGTGGTTATTTTTCCCGTGTTATTGTCACTGTACCACTCTACCACAGGGTCAACTTCCAGAGGTAAGAACAAAGCGTAATCTACCTCTTGGTAGGATGGGTGCATCAGGACAGATAGATGAATGGATGGCTGAGAAGATGTGGAGAATGTATTTTGAGGCGCATGCATTCTCTTTCACTTCAAGAGCTTGTAACTCAAGAATTTAAACACTGTTTGTGCAGTGGTAGAATGACACAATAGAAATAAAACATGTTATTAAGTTGTCGGAAGGCAGGGTAGATGTCTCTGTTTATGTATTTCACTCCACAGCTGGAGGAAATGCATGTGAGCAAGGCCAAGAGGGAAATGGAAATAGGAATGTTAAATGCAGGAAAGATACTCTGATCAAGATGATGGAACATGACAATGGTGGTGGAGTGCAGCGGGTGTAAAAGTCAGAGAAAGGATAGAATAGATTTAACCCTGAATAGCAGATTGGGGTAAAGTGGCAAGAACACTGAAGCTGTTTGGATTATGATGGTGGGTAAGATACTCATTAATGACTGTGTGCAGGAGAAACATTGTCCAGAATGAGCTGAAAAGAGCCACTGCTGCAAATGCCTGTCACTCTCCATTATCCCAGGCATCTTTGATTCAGTCAGAATCTCTGTGACGGGAATTAGGTTTCCTAAATGGTGTGTGTGTGTGTGTGTGTGTG